>JAGKTI010001477.1:0-15748 GCA_018397915.1 Birgus latro | reverse complement strand
GTATAGAGACAGACTTTCAGTTAACCTGTCCAGTCCCGACCGGTTTTTTTACCCAGCCTACCCCCAGGTCCCGACCGATTTTCGACTTTTTGTTTTTTGGCTGAAACCTTCACTTTTGGTGAGAAACATCTTAAATTCATAGAGAAATCGCGATCCTGAAGTTAGAAATGTTGATACAGGTGTCATTCAACCTTACGTTTTCTTTCCCTTTCAGGGTACCTGGCTAAAGAAAAAGAACTATGGAAGGGTTAACTAATTCAAGCCACTTTAAATTACATATTTATTTCATTTATTTGGTGCAAGTCTGTGTAGTACAAGTCTATATTGGTTTTCACACAATAATATAGGCATTTATAAGCATTGTTCACTCACCCAAAACCCCAGTATATGGCACCTTCCTTTACGACATTACCGCCTCATCACTTTTGTTTGTTTCTACCTCTAGCTTCATTGGTTCTTTGTCCTTCACCTTAAGAATCACTTCCACCGTGAATTTCGTCATTGGGGAGACCGTGGGGGCAACAAACCTTTACTGGCCAGGTTACAGCTAACAGGTGAATTGCCCAGTGTGGGGGGGAGGGGGGTTAGGATGGGCCAGGCAGTATACCCCCCCCTTGACAGCAGGTAGAGGAAGGTCTCCCACATATGCCTACCAAAAATCACCCACGAATGTTGAAAAATGTTCACACAATGGGCCTTGCAACTGAGTGATGTACGATGCACGTTGTTGGGTCTGTCCACAGAAAAAAGTAGCGACGTGCATCGTACATCGGTGGGACTCTGCGGGTTAAGTAAAACCTCGTGTTAACCCATTCCCGTCAGACCCCAGCATCTGATATATGTAAATTGATGTACTATTGTCTCTGGAAAGATTTTGTAATACATGCGTGTAACAGTCACTGCCTTGTTTTTGTGTCCAGTCCTTTCCCTAAGAATTGCCAACCCGCTACAGCCTGTGTGTTTGAGGGATGAGAAACTGGCTCACAAATACGTAGCATAACAATATTGTCTATTGCCAGACGCCTTAATCCCGTAAGGGGTGGCCACAAACAAATCGTCTCCATGTCGCTCCGTCCACCGCCATTTCACTGCCCTGCTCCCAGCTCACACCCCCCTCTCACATATACCTCTCCACTCCATCCCTTCATCTTATCCTTGGCCTCCCCCTTCCTTTCCCCCCCTCCACCTCACTCACACTCTCCTCATCAGTCTCTCACTCTCCATCCTCTCCACATGGCCAAACCACCTCTTAATACTTCCTATTACATCCACATCCACACCACAACGCTCCTTCACTTCTTCATATGTCAGTCTGTCTCTCCATGTGACTCCACATGCTCCTCTTAAATAACTCATTTCCACTGCTCTCACTCTTGACTTGTATCCCTCCAACAAGGTCCAAGCTTCACTTACATACGTTAGAGTTGGTATCACAATGCTCTCATGTAGAAGCTTTTTCACTTCCATACTCACTTCCCTGTTTCTTATCACTGCTTTCAAGAAACTAGCAACTTTTCTTTCTTGTTGTACCTTTTCAAGCACTTTACCCTCTAAACTTCCATCCTTACTCATCACACTACCCAAGCACTTAAATGTACTCACATTCTCCATTTCCTTCTCATCCAGCCTCACTGTACATTCACTGACTTCACCTTTCTCGAAGACCACAACTTTACGCTTCAATACATTCGCCTTTAGATTCTGTTTCTTACGCACTCTCCCAAACTCATCTACCAAGCTTTGCAGCTCCCCTTCATCTTCACTCACCAACACAGTATCATCAGCAAACAACAGCACAGGGAGCCTCCACACACCATCCCCTCCCACTAGGACCGCTTCAACATCCAATGCCCTACCTTTTATCTCTTTTATTACTCCATCCATATACAGATTGAACAACCATGGAGACATGACACATCCTTGTTTCAATCCAACCTTCAAATAGAAAAATCCACTCAGTTCACTATCCACATGCACTGCAGCCTTAGCACCCTCATACGTACTCTTCACGGCCTTCAACAACTTCCCACCTACTCCATATATTCTTAACACTTTCCACAATCTTTGTCTATCTACCTTGTCATATACTTTCTCCAATCCATGAAGGCCACATACAACTTCTTGCCCTTCTCCAGAAACTTTTCCACTAAAGATCTAAGAATGAATATCAGAACTACACAGCTTCTTCCCTCCCTAAAACCTCCTTGTTCTTCTCCAACTAAATCCTTTGTTATTTTCCTAACTGTCAGTAAGTGTCCTACCATATACTTTTCCTATTATACTATCTATCTACCGGTATCTATCTATACCCCGACGCCCTAATCCCACAAAGGGTGGCCGCAGACAAAACGCCTCCAAGTCGCTCTGTCACCCACTATTTGCCTACCCTCTCTCCAGCTCACTGCCCTCTCCCTCATATACCTCTCAACTCCATCTCTCCACCTCATTCTCGGCCCTCCCCTCCCTCTCCCTCCCTCCACCCCACCTGCATACACCCTCCTAGTCAGTTTCATTCTCCATTCTCTCCACATGTCCAAACCACCTCAGTGTATTTCTCCTAATCTTCTCAACCACATCCACATCCACCCCACAACGTTCCTTCACTTCTTCATTCGTCAACCTGTCCCTTCATGTCACTCCACATGCTTCTCTCAAGTAACTCATTTCTTCTGCTCTCACTCTTGACTTGTTACCCTCTAGCAAGGTCCATGCCTCGCTTCCATACGTGCAGTGACTTCTTGACTTCCATACTCACATCCCTATTTCTCATCACCGCTTTCAAGAACCAACAACCTTCCTTCCCTGCTGTACCCTTTCAAGTATTTCATTTCCAAAACTTCCATCCCTACTCATCACACTGTTCAAGTACTTGCATGCAATCACATTCTCCATATCTTCACCATCCAACCTCACCGTGGATTCTGCGACTTCATTCCTCTCAAACACCATAACTTTACTCTTGTTCTCATTTACTTTCAGATTCCTCTTCTTAAACACTGTCCCAGATTCATTCACCAATCCTTGCAACTCCCCCTCATCTTCACTCAACAATACTGTATCATCAGCAAACAACACCGGAATCTTCCACATCTCTCCCTCTTTCATTAGAGCCACCCCTACATCCACTGCGGTACCTTGCACCTCCTTTACAACCCCATCCATGTATACTGTATATTAAACAGCCATGGAGACATCGCACAACCCTGTTTCAGTCCCACTTTCAGATCAAAGAACTCAGCTCACCATCCACTCGCAGAGCAGCCCTAGCTCCTTCGTACATGCTCTTCACAGCACTCAACAATTTCCCCTCCACTCCTTATATTCTTAATACCTTCCACATACCTTGTCTATCTATTCTGTCATAAGCTTTCTCCAAGTCCATGAAGGTAGCATACACTTTCTTCCCCTTCTCTAGATACTTCTCCATTAAACATCTTAGAACAAATATCTGATCTACACACCCTTTTCCCTTCCTAAATCTTCCTTGTTCTTCTCCAGCTAACTTCTCTGTTATATGCCTAACCCTATCAATAAGTATTCTGCCATATACCTTTCCAGTCACACTAAGAAGGCAAATACCCCTATGATTACCACATACTTCTCTCTCCCCTTTTCCTTTATATAAAGGAACAGTTATACCTGATTTCCAGTCCTCTGGAACCCTTCCCTCTTCCCAAGCCAATCTACATAACTTCCATATCCATTCCACAACAATCTCACCTCCATACTTCAGCATTTCACCACACACTCCATCAATTCCTGGGGTCTTTCCCATCTTGACCTTCTACAATGCTTCCACTACTTCCACCCTACTGATCTCTTCCTCCCTCCTCTCACCTCTTCTTCTCCCAGCCATTCCCCAACCACTTATACTTGCTCTGCTCTCACTCTCTACATTCAACAAATCCTCAAAGTGCTCCTTCCATCTCCTCAATTTCTCTCTCTTCTCCACCAGCAATCTATTATTCCCATCTTTCACTCCCCTACTATTTCCCCTTTCACATTGTCTTACTTTCTTTACCTTCTTCCAAAACAATTTCTTACTCTCCCTCCATTTTACACTCAGATTCCTCCCAAACTCCTCATCCACTTTCTTTTTACTCTCCTTCACCAATCTCTTCACCTCTCTTCTCCAGCTCACATATACCTCTCTCTTCTCTCTCTCATCTTCTCCCCTACCTCTGCTCGCTAGCCTTTCACTATATGCCTTCTTCTTTTGTTCCACAGCTCGTTTCACCTCATCATTCCACCATGCTGTCCCTTGCACACTCCTGCATCTCCTCCTCACTCCACAAACCTCCTCACATGCTGTGCCTATCTCTTCCGTGAAAATCTTACATACATCTTCCACCCCCTCCATCTGCTCTAACTCATACCTTTCCAATCTTTCTTCCACTATTCTCTTATACTCTGCCATTTTCTCACTATCTTGTAACTTCACACTTCTCACAGGAGCTACTTCCTCCCGTCTTCCCCTTGGTCTCTTCACCCACTTTCTTTGCAGCCTCACCTTGGCCATCACTAAGTGATGGTCAGAGATTCCAGTCCCCCACCCTCTCCACACTCTTGCATCCAACACTTGTCTTCTCATTTGCTCATCCAAACACACGTAATCTATCATTGCCTTCCGTTCTACAAGTTCACCATCCATCCTCCTCAAGACTCTCCATGTATACCTAAGAAGACAAATAATGCCCCTATGATTACCACACACTTCTTTCCCTGTATCCTTTATACAGGGGAGTAATTATCCCTGACTTCCAGTTCTCCGGGACTCTACCTTCCTCCCAGGCCAATCTGCACATCTTCCATATCCATTCTATTGCTATCTCTCCCCCATGCTTCAGCATTTCACCACACACTCCATCAATTCCTGGGGCTTTCCCCATTTTGACTTTTTTCATTGCTTCCACCACTTCCATCCTACTGATTTCTTCCTCTCTTCTCACATCTCTCCTTCTCCCACTCATTCCCCATCCACTTATATTTGCATTACTTTCGTTCTCTATGTTCAACAGTTCCTTAAAGTGTTCTCTCCATCTGCTCACTTTTTCTCCCTTCTCCACTAGTAATCTACCATTTTTATCTTTCACTCCCCAGCTAACTTCTCTGGCACCCTGTCTCTCTTTACCTCATTCCAGAACATTGTCTTACATTCCCTCCACTTTACACTCAAATTTCTTCCAAATTCCTCATCCACTCTCTTCTTACTCTCTCTTACTAATCTTTTCACCTCTCTCCTCCTTTCTTCATATAACTCTCTCTTCCGGCTCTCAACTACTTTCACGCCCCTGTTTCTCATCCACTCACTATATGCTTTCTTCTTTTGTGCCACAGCCTCTCTCACCTCTTCAGTCCTCCATGCTGTTCCCTGCACCCCTTTTCGTCTTCTCTTCACCCCACACACCACCTCACATACTGCACAGCTTTCTTCTGTGAATATCTAGCACACAACTTCCTCGTCTTCTACCTCCACGACCCCATATTCACCCAATCGCTCCGCCACTTGTCACTGGTTATAAATTCGTGGGTGTAGCTACATGCTCTTTAGTGAAAAGTAGATATAGTATACTGTACTGTATAAAGAGTAAAGGAATTTATAAGATACATTACATAAAGTAGAAGTAGCACCAAAGCATAGAAGCACAGCACAACAGCACTTGCCACAGCTTATGATGATGGCATGGATGATCGCACTGCCCTCTAAGTGGGTCATAAGGAGTTGGTGAGTTATACCCAAAACACACCAACATGATACAACTCTCTCAACTTCACTGTTTTTTTCTTTACTTATTGAAATACAGACAGGAACCGCAGACGACGTGACGGCCGAAGCCGATAGCACCAGCGCCCCAACCCCCCAAGTACTACCGGGGGCCTGCCACTAACACCGAGCAGCTGAAGGCAAGAACGGTTCACCTGTATCCCTCCCCGGCGCCCCTCTTACTCCCAGCCGATACCCTGGGAAGGTAGCAGTCGGTGTCACCTAGTCTCCGGGCAGAATTTCATTCGCCAGGTAAGGGGTGGAGTTAGCAACTTCATGCAACACCGTGGTATTGGCGACAGTCGTACCAGGTACGGGATAGAACCTGATCAGTCCGATCCGCAGTTGCATCCCCACTACAGGGCCGCGATGCAGGCTGTAAGCCGTGTCGGTCGGGCAGGACAGGCCAACAGTCATCCGCCTCCTGTAGTTGTTCCTCCCAGAGCAGTGCTGCAATATTGGCTACAAGCCGTGCTGGGTACAAGGCAGAATCGGCCATTGTCTGTCCCTCTGCTGCTAGTCCTCTTCGCTCCATGGTACAGGCCCCTAGCTGCACCAGAGCTACAACCCCCTGTGCCGTCACGACGTTGGCCACTGGTCACGTCAGGCCAGAGTTTGAGCTGGCCACCGTCTGCTTCTCTTCCACAGGAGATCCTGTAGCCCAAGAGGACCCATCCCTCGAGCCGTGGCAAGGCCTCACCCGAGGTCTTGGTTCCCTGCGACTCCAACCGTGTGAGCAGCAGCCGAGGCAGAGCCCTAGCAGATGTGGCAGCCGACGACCAGACCAGACCACCACTCCTCCAGCCAGAGGTTCCCACACGGCAATCCTGACGGTGACACAGCCCTCCAGCCATTGCCGCAGTCCAGCCACCCCAGGTTCCTGTGCCCTGGGTCCCCAGTCACCCTGGGAGTTGCCCCAAACACCAGGGCGTGACTCACATGTTGGTGAGACCACTCCAAGTCTCTCCCCAGACTCGATGTCAGGCCTGTCTCCTGGCTCTCTCCGGGCCGAGCCCCTAGCCCCATGTCTACGTGTGGGGCCTCAACCAGGGCGTGCTACTCTGTCATTCCTCCAGATGGAGGAATTGACCTACGGCCCCTCAGTGATAGTGGATCAAGTGGACTTAACCCGCCGAGTCCCAGCTGGTTTTTTACCCAACCTACCCCCAGATCCCGACCGATTTTCGACTTTTTGTTTTTTGGCTGAAACTCACTTTTGGTGAGAAACATCGAAAATTCATAGAGAAATCGCGATCCTAAGGTACAAAAATGTTGATACAGTTGTCACTCAACCTTACGTTTTCCTTCTTTTTCAGGGTACCTGGCTAAGAAAACGAACTATGGAAGGGTTGACTTATTCAAGCCACTTTAAATTACGTATCTATTTCATTTATTTGGTACGAATTTATGTGT
The DNA here is from genome assembly GCA_018397915.1 of Birgus latro. Classification (NCBI taxonomy): domain Eukaryota; kingdom Metazoa; phylum Arthropoda; class Malacostraca; order Decapoda; family Coenobitidae; genus Birgus; species Birgus latro. Next base: position 8,571 of record JAGKTI010001477.1, on the reverse strand, counting down.
AGTAAAAGTGTATAATGGTTTTCACGCAATAATATAGGCGTTTATAAGCATTGTTCACTTACCCAAAACCCCAGTATATGGCACCTTCCTTTACAACATTACCACCTCATCACTTCTGTTTGTTTCTACCTCTAGCTTCTTTGTCCTTCACCTCAGGAATCACTTTCCCTGAGAATTTCGTCATTAGAGAGACCGTGGGGCAACATACCTTTACTGGCAAGGTTACTGCTAACAGGTGAATTGCCCAGTGTGGGGGAAGGGGGTTTAGGAGGGGCCAGGCAGTATCCCCGCTTGACAGCAGGTAGAGGAAGGTCTCCCACATATGCCTACCAAAAATCACCCGCAAATGTTGAAAAATGTGCACACAATGGGCCTTGCAATTGCATGACATACGATGCACGTCGTTGGGTCTGTCCACGGAAAAAAGTAGCGACGTGCACCGTACGTTGATGGGACTCGGTGGGTTAAATAGTGTGTACTGTCTTAAACCCAGATGTATATGTACGTTAGTGATTACTTATAGTGTGTCATAGTGATAAATCAACCAGGAACCCAGAGTGTAAGACTGGGCGAGCACATTTGTCCTCCTGGCCTAGCATATACCCCGAGTGGAGTCCTGTGTACCCCTCCCCTCCAGTGAATGATACACTCCAGTGGCCAACAGAACAACAATATCATATAGATCGTGCCGTCCCCTTGGTCCATTATAACTTATCCCTCCCCAGTGTACCGGCACGCAAGTGAAACGCCACAGCAACCAGGAGAACAACAATATCATATTAATCATGCCATTCTCTTGTTCATGTAACTTCTCCCTCCCCAGTGTATAGGCATGCAAGTGAACACCACGGTAACGAATGGAAATACCTCAGTCTCCCCTCACAGTGTATCATAGCTGGTTAGACTCCAATCGAGGTAGGCTGTCGGCCAGGTGAGTGTCTATCGACACCAGGTGTTAACGTAAATTGCACAAGTGTATCAGTGTATCGGTGCCATCCAGTGCTATACTAACAAGGGAAATTGTAGAAAGTGCTTTCCTGTGTCTTGAATTGTATGTGTAATCTAAGTGCAACAAGTGCTGGGTGAATACTACCATAATTTCCCTGAGCCGGTATAGAGACAGACTTCCAGTCAAGTAAAATCTTGTGTTAATCCATCCCCGGGCAACCCAGCATCTAATGTATGTTAATTTATGTATTGTACAGTCACTCATAAAAGTTCGTGGGGGTCCGTGTGTCTGTGGGCCGGTGCAATCCCCACCCATTTCAATACGGCGAGTCTGTATAACGACGTGACGACGCAAACACCCATACATTCGGCAGAACTGGGACTTGATGTAATAAAGTAATAAAGGATTATGTTTGTCAATCATATGTTATCGATAGTCATAATCAGTTCAGTGTTGTATGTTAAGATATGAAGGTTAGAGCCCTCTCGATGTGAAAGTTTTCATTAAGCAAGTGAGCAGTGACGACGGAAGTGCAGGTCGAGAAGCAGAACAGTATATTGCGATCTGACGATGGTATTTATATAGAGTAATTGGTCGACATCAGATGACTGCACAGTGAAGATTTCGTATGAGTAGCATATATACCATTTCATTTCTATATTAACAAATGGCTTTAACCTCAAATACCATAGCAGAGCAGGAACTTAACTCCTTCTGACTCGAGCCTTTCTATTATGACTTTGGCCAACTCAGATTGCTTCACTGTTCGTTGTTTCGAGTCTTGGTCTGCTTAGAATGTTTTATTACCTATTATTCAGATGTGTTTTTCAGTGTTATATGGAGGAATATATGACGAAGATATGCTAAACAACATTTATGTTCGATACTGTGTACGTTCAGCTCTTAATGGTTTACAGCATTATTCATGTGGATACGAAGCAAGTTTTTGAAACGATTCAGCTGCATCTGACCTTCACTACCGTCTTCACTGCTCACTTGCTTAATGAAAACTTAGATAAAAAGGGTTCTTACCTTCATCTTATCATACAACATTGAACTGATTACAACTACCGATGATTGACAAACATAATCCTTTCTTACTTTATTACATCAAGTCACAGTTATGCCTTGTGTATGGGTGTTTGCTTCGTCACGTCGTTATACAGACTCGTCGTATACAAAGGGGTGGGGACTGCAGAGGCTCACACACACACGGACTCCAACGAACTTTTATGAGTGACTGTACCATTGTTTCTGGAAAGATATTTGTAATACATGTGTGTAACAATTACTGCCTTGTGTTTGTGTCCAGTCCTTTCCTTAGAAGTGCCGACCCGGTCGAGAATAGGGACCCGTTGTAGCCTGCATATTTGTGGGACGAGAAACCGGCTCACAAATACGTAGTATAACACTGGTGGCCAGCAGTGGTTCTTGACCCGGACGATGGGAAGAAGGAGTGGGAAAAAAAAAAATTAACAAAATGGCAGCTAAAATACATGTACCCCTACCAAAATTCGATCCAGAACAATGTGACATCACTACATACTCAGATATGGTCAAGCCGTTACTAGACATTGGGTTTGATAATGATAAACAGAAAATAGCTGTCACTCTACCTCACCTGGGAAAGGCGGTATCTAGTATAGCACCAACAATAGTCCCAGATCTCACATGGGCCAGATTTACAAAAATTGTAACAAAGCCTATTACCCCATCATTAGAGAAAGTTGTCGTGATGTCACAACTCGATGCCCTGAAATATGACGGTGACTTGGACAACACATTGATCCAAGCTCAGTGATTCGTCACTGCCGCATACCCGGATGCCAACATAGAGGCCCGGGACGAACACATATTCAACACCCTCCTTAGAGTCCTTCTGGGCACAGTAAAAGAACATTTCGCTATCCACAACCCGGCAGGAAATTTGGACCGCGATGTCCAACTCATTTCCCGCCTCCTCGCAGCACGCCCCGACACACAACACATCGGGGTTGTTAGCCGGTTCCCCACAAAACCCTCCCCTCTACCACCCCAATCTCATCCAGCCCCGCCCTACCAAGAAACGGCTGCCACAAAGGAAAATACCAACCTCATCACCATCAATCTGTGGGAATTCACAGCCTGTAGTAGCCGCTGCCCACTTCACGACATACGTGAACAACTGAAGGCAGCGTGCAGAACAAGAGATAATCCCCCTGGGCGCTGCCAAATGCTGGCAGTAGAAGAAAACCCCACTGACTTAGGCCCCCCTCTCGTCGAGGAACCTGACCCCGGCTGTGAACCAGGTGATGCTGACACCAACACGGCCCTAGAGTTGATGTTGGATTTTTAGGACCGCCCCCGCACCGCCCCAACAAAGTACCGACCCCCAGTCTACGACAAAATGAGGCTACAGGGGGTCAAGGCAAGACTTCTGGTAGATACGGGAGCCGCCAGGTCCTGCCTGTACACACATTTCTGCTCCCGCCATAGGAAGACTTTTGGCCCCCTTTTCCCCACTTCAGCCCGCCTCATAGATGCAGGGGAAGGCCCCTTACCTATCCATGGGGAAACCTGAACCCGGGCCCTATAAACCAAGACTCACCAACCAGCCTCCACTTACCATCCCTTCATTGTTTTCGACTCTTCTTGCCGTGCTTATGATGGCTACTTGGGTTTGGAGCTGCTCCAAAAGTTGCACACCCACATTGACTGCCACGGGAGGTGACTTCATTTCCAGCCGCCCCCCCAAAAGCCCCCAGCCCTCAGCACGTGCACGCAGCAAGACAACGCCCCACCCCCTTCCTTAATTGACCCTCCTCCCCGTCCCCCTTCTCATGCCCCAGCTCCCTCTCACCCCACTTTTCCTGTGACTGTCGAGTTCACCCTAACCATTCCCCCCCACCATGAAGCTTGGCTGCAGATTAATATGCCCACGGGGACCCATTCCCTCTTCTCTCCAAACGTCCCCACAGGGCCACTCTGCCCCTGCCTGATGTCACCAACCTTCCTCCCGCCACACCTCAATGTCATCAAAGTGGCGAACCTGGTGGCCACACCTCTCACTCTGCCAAGAGGACTCCTCATGGGCGACCTAGAGGCGGCTGAGCCTTGCAGCGCCTTGCCCCTAAGTTCAAACCCCTCCCCCCTCCCCCCTTTACCCAATCACCTGTCCCCCCACCAAGCAGACACCCTACACCACCTACTGCTTGAATATCAAGACCTTTTTTCTATGGGGCCCGCCGACTTGGCACATACAACATATCTGCCCCATGAAATTCACACCACCGGGCCCCCTATTCAGCAACCCTCCCGCCGGAAGAACCCCCACCAACGGGGTGAAGAAGACAGGCAGGTCCGCGAAATGCTGGATGCCGGCATCATCATGCCCTCCACCAGCCCCTGGTGGTCTCCCATTGTCCTCGTCTGGAAAAAGACAGTACCCTACAATTCTGGATAGATAAACGACGTGACCATCAAGGATGCAACTCCCCTCCCCCGCATAGACGACTCCCTGGACTCCCTGCACGGCTCCATCTGGTTCTCCACGCTGGACATCCAGTCGGGATACTGGCAGGTGCCTGTCCACCCCGAGATCAAGGGAAAATGGCCTTTTCCACAAGTAATGGGAAGCATTATCAATCTAATGTTCTGTTCGGGCTATGCAACGCCCCGGCCACCTTCTCCTACCTCATGGAGTCTGTCCTCAGTGGCCTAACCTGGGAAGTCTGTCTGGTGTATCTCGACAACATAATCGTCTTCAGCAAGATGTGGGCCAATCGCCTGCACTGCCTCCGACAGGTGTTCCAACATATACTCCAGGCCGGATTGAAACTCAAGCCCACCAAATGTGTCCTAGCCACCTGCTTTGTCGCCTTCCTAGGACACATTGTCTCCAGGGAAGGCATCTTTCTGGACCCTGACAAGCTAACGGCCATCACTGACCAACCCCTCCCGCAGGACGTCCACCAAGTCCGCGCCTTCCTGGGACTTGCGTTATATCACCGGCGGTTCATCAAAGGATTCGCCGACCTAGCCAGACCCCTACACGACCTAACTAAAAAGGGTGAGCCCTTCGTTTGGAGTGACGACTGGATAGCTGCATTTGACACCTTGAAAGAAAAACTCGTCTCCGCCCCCATCGTCGCGTTCCCAAACTACAACCTTCCCTTCAGATTATACACCGACGTCTCGTTCGTAGCCATAGGCGTTGTCGTGGCACAGGTCCAGGAAGGGCGCAAGCACATCATAGCTTGCGCCAGCTGCAGCCTAAAGCCAGCTGAATGAGACTACTTCAGAGCCTACCTATCCGGCACCAGGGTCACCGTGATCACGGACCACCAGTACCTTCAGTGGCTTCAGCAATCGGCCACTCAGAATGCCCAGCTCCTCCGCTGGCGCGAAGCGCTCGAAGAGTTTGACTCTAAGATTGTTTACCAACCTGGGAAGTTGCATACCAATGCTTATGCCCTCTCCCATCTGCCAGTACAATCTCTACTCCCTCAGTCCGAGCTGATCTGGTGCTGGCAGGACCAAGACCGGCCCCCCTGGATTCCTCCACACCTGTTTCCAAAACTTCACCTGCAAGGAGACCAACTTTTCACACCATTGGGCCACCTTGTCCTGGATCCAGACTCCACGATAGATGTCCTCACCCACCTCCACTCAGACAATGGGATTCACCTGGGTACAAAAAAACTGACCCAGGTTTTCAACGACCTCTACTGGGCCCCCAACCCCATGACTCTCGCCCAGCGTGTCACCCAGGCGTGTCGGGCATGCTGCCTGGGAAAGGACATCACTCTTTCCGCGGGTCCTGCTGGCAAGATCTCTGCCCACAAAACTTGGCAGATATTGTCTGTCGACGTTGTCGGACCCTTACCACCTAGATCCGGCTACAAATACACCATAACGTTCGTCGACGTCTACTCCAGATTCTTGATCGCTTGTCCGGCTAAGGAATACACCGCCATCGCCATAGCCGAGTCTTCATGCGCCACGTCTTCCCCTACTTTGGCGTTCCCCAGGCCATTCAATCTGATAATGCCCCAGAATTCACAGGGCATATCTGGAAGGGACAATCTGCCCTCTTCGGATTCTCCATTTCTCACTCTTCCCCCTACTGGCCCCAAGGAAATGGGGTATGTGAAAGGAGTCACCGTACCCTGTTGAATCAGATCAGGACCCGCATCCAAGACACCCAATATCAAGAGTGGCCGGTGCATGTCAAAATCATCCAGTGGGGAATCAACACCTGCCCCCATGACGATGGCATCACCCCCCACGAGTGTGTTTGCAGCGAGGCACCCCTCCTCCTCCCTCTCTGACAGCACCTCCAACCCCCCACTCATTCCCCAACCACAGACCTCCTGCAGCACCTAAAGCACCGATTGCAGTGCCTGCACGCACACCAAGACACCCAAGCCAATTCCTCCCCCGCCAACCCCTACAAACCCGGCGATAAGGTTTTCGTCGCCCACATACCCACCCCCAACAAAATTGCACCCTGTTTCATGGGGCCCTATACCATCACTAAAGCCCCTAACCCCTTCCAGGTCATCATCGACTGCAACGGGGCCAGCCGCACCTACAGAAATTGCCACGTCCACCCCGCCAAAGACTCTACCACCCCCGCCACCCTCTCACCCACTACCCGAGCCAAACCAACATTCCCGACTCCCCACGAAGAGCCATTCCCTTACTACTCCTCCCCATCCCCATCCCCGCCTGTCTCCACCACCCCCTTGCCGCCTAGAACTCCTGCACCGCTCCCACGCATGACACCCTCACCACCACCACGCTCCCCAGCTATCACCACACCAACCACACCATGTGGTCAGCCCTTCCCCATGGAAAGTTCCACATCAACCACCCCGTGCTCCACACCCAACCTAGCCCCTGCCCCACCCCCCGTGACAGCCAATCACACTACACCCACTACACCGTCTCCCTCTCCACCCGCCCCCGCTCCCCCTCCCCATTCCCTGTCGCTGCCCACTCCCCGACTAACCATCACCACTACCCATTCCAGTCGTGCCTCACGCCCACCCGCCCATTACATCTCCACATCTACACCCACTCCATCACCCTCCAACAGCCAACCACCCACCCCACCCCCAAACACCACCTCCATCACCATCCCTACTTCTCACCTTGCATGGCAAAACCCACCCCGCCACACTCCCAAGGGAACACCGCCCCCATGCTCAGCCGGCCATATAAACCACGCCGGACTGCCCTTGGCCAGCATTCGCCTCCAAACCACCACCACCACCACCACCACCGCCATGCACATCACACGAATCACCTGAATCCCGACCTTTGGGTGACACCAAAGTGTCAGAAGCACACACCACCTACTGCAATTCTTCCAACAGGTGAACCACCCTTCCACCCTTCACGTCGCCTTCTCCCACCACCTACAGCCTAACATACCAACGGACCACTGAACCACCTTCCTGTATCACCTCCGACCCTACCACCAAACATCCAACACAAATCTGTACCACCTCCAGTCACGGGGTCATGACTTTTTCACAGGAGAGGGTGGTGAAATACAGACAGGAGCCGTAGACGACGCGATGGCCGGAGCCGATAGCACCAGCGCCCCCAACCCCCCAAGTACTACCGGGGGCCCGCCGCTAACACCGAGTGGCTGAAGGCAGGAACGACGCACCTGTATCCCTCCTTGGCGCCTCTCTTTCTCCCAGCCAATGCCCCGGGAAGGTAGCAGTTGCCGTCACCTAGTCTCCTGCCAGAATTTCACTCGCCAGGTAATGGGTGGAGTTAGCAACTCCACACAACACCGTGGTACTGGCGACAGTCATACCAGGTACGGGATAGAACCGGCCTCAGTCCGTTCCCCAGTTGCATCCCCACTACAGGGCCGCGACACAGGCCATAAGCCGTGTCGGTCGGGCAGGACAGGCCAACAGTCGTCCGCCTTCTGTAGTTGTTCCCCCCAGAGCAGCGCTGCAGTATTGGCTAAAAGCCGTGCTGGGTACGAGGCAGGATTGGCCATTGTCCGTCCCTCTGCTGCTAGTCCTCTTCGCTCCACAGTACAGGCCCCTTGCCGCACCAGAGCTACAACCCCCTGTGCCACCACGACGCTGGCCACTAGTCACATCCAGCCAGAGGTGGAGCAGGCCATTAGCCGCACGAAAGCTGCAGTCACCTATGCCGTCACGACGTTGGCCACTAGTCACATCAGGCCGGAGTTTGAGCTGGCCACCATCCGCTTCTCTTCCACAGGAGATCCTGTAGCCCAAGAGGACACGTCCCCCAAGCCATGGCAAGGCCTCACCCGAGGTCTTGGTTCCCTGCGACTCTAATCATGTGAACAGCACAGGGCTTCCATTTTAGGGTAAAATACCCTAAACTAGGGTAATCAGACCTCTTTTAGGGTAGTGTTTAGGGTAATGCATAACATAGGGTAATTTTAGGGTAATTTTTAGCCCAAATGCAAGCAAAAAAATGTGTCGCAATCAGTCGAAAATTAAGACTATTACGCAAACCTACTATAGAAATGAACAGAAAACTCTGAAGTTTCAAATGCGTGCCACGTTTAATTCTGAAACGGTTGGGTCAGGTTGACTAAGATGTGTGTTCTGATAAAACCAGAAATAGGTTTTTGAATTGAA
>JAGKTI010001476.1:73565-84077 GCA_018397915.1 Birgus latro | reverse complement strand
ATTTTTCCTGAAGCTGTCGAACAATGAATATGGCATCAGTGGTCCCCCTGCCTGGCATAAACCCAAACTGCATCTCATTGATATTCACTCTTTCTCTAATCATACCTTCTAGAACTCTCTCCATTACTTTCATTATCTGATCTAAGAGCTTTATACCTCTGTAAATTCCCCTTTCCAGGGCATCACCCTTCCCTTTGTACACATTTACAATTACACTCTTCAGCCAATCATCTGGGACAACACACTCATATATAATCATATTTATCAGGTCAGTGACTAACCTCACCCCAATATCTCCTGAGGCCTTCAACATTTCGGCAGTCAACCCAGACACACCTGCCGCCTTCCCCACCCGCATCCTGCCTATTGCCTCACTCACAGTAGCAGCGTCAATCAAAGGCCAAGGCCCAAACACTGGATCAGCTGGCTCCAAACCTTCCCTATCCCAATCAAACTCCTCATTCAACAACCGGCTATAATGCTCTCTCCATGCATCTTTAATATCCTCACTGTTAACCACTACCCTTCCTTCATCATTCTTCACACACTGCTCGCCTACAATGTCCCGATTATCTCTCTTCATCTGATTTGCCACCCTAAAAACCATATTTTTCCTTCCTTCATGATTTAGATTATCAAGTAAAAGTCTCTGTGACTCAGACTTCGCCCTGTATACCTCTCTTCTAGCCCTGCGCTTGGCAGCCAAGTACTCCTCCCTGTTACCACCCTTCTTCCATTCCCGGAAAAGCCTTCTCTTCTCCTTAACTGCGGCTTCTACACCCTCATGCCACCACCAAGTTACTTTATGTCTTGGTGGGCCTCTTGTCCAACCGCATACTGCATCGGTAACTCTCAAGAGGTTGTTCTTAAGGGCTCCATACTGTTCATTAACGTCTCTATCTTTGGCTTCCTGTTCAGCCACCACTCTCCTCATCTCACTATAAAAGGCATCCCTTACTGATTGGTTTCTCAGCTTCCATATTTTCCTCCTAGGTACATATGTCATCCTTCTCATCACTCGTTCCTTAAGCACCATGTCACAAATCAACAGTTTGTGCTGCTGAACACACTCCTCGCTTCCTATAACTTTAACATCCCTCACTAATCTCCTATCAACCCTCCTTACCAGAAAATAATCTATCTGGCTCCATGTAAAAACAACTAACTAAAAATACGAACAAGAAGCCTCGGACCAGGACTGACCAAAAGTTGACGAAAAAGGACCGGACAAAGGACGTGGTAAAGATCGCAACATGGAATGTAAGCTGTATGAATGATGAAGTGAAAGAGAGAGAGATTGGACAGGTGCTTGAGAGTGCGAAAGTGGATATATGTGGAATGACTGAAACTAAATGGTGAGGTGAGAGTTTGAGAGAATAGGAGTATGGATGGAGTATATGTGCGGGAGTGGGTGAGAATGAGAGGGCGAAAGAGGGAGTGTGCATTGCTGTGAGCAACAGATGAAAGGAGAATGTAAGAGAGTATGGATCAGTTGGGTCAAGGATTGTGTGGGTAAGACTGAAAGTTGGACTACAAATGTGGGCAATTGTGTGCGTGTATAAGTAGAATGAGAGAAGAGTTCTGGACAAATGTGGAAGCCTGCTTGAAAAAGTTTGAAAGGAATGAGAAAGTGTTTCTGATTGGAGATGTGAATGGAAAAGTAGAGAATGAGAAGGTGGATGGAGTGGTTGGTGAGTGGGGTGTGCCTGCAGAGATGGATGAGAATGGCAGTGCTTTAGTGGACATTTGTGCTGGGAGGGGGTTGGTGGTAGCTAATACCCTTTTCAGGCACAAAATGATCCATAGGTATACATGGCGAGTGGTGAGAAGGGTGGACGGTGGAATGAATGAACGGAAGGCGATGATTGACTATGTGTGCGTGGATGAAAGGATGAGAAGTTGTGTAATGGATGCAAGAGTATATAGAGGTTGGGGGAGTGGACTTTCTGACCACCACTTGGTGGTGGCCAGAATCAGAATCCAACAAGATGGAGGAAGAGAAGAAGGGAAGGACAAGAGGAAGTATTTGTTACAAGGAGGGTAGAAAAATTACAGGAGGATGGAATAAAGGCTGAATATAAAAGGGAAGTGGAGGAGCGATTGGGTAAATGCTGTATACATCGGAGCAGATGGGGAACGTGGAAGGTGTGTCCAAGATGTTCTCAGAAGAAATCTGTGCAGCATGTGAGGTGGTGTGTGGGGTGAAGAGAAGACGAAAGGGGGTTCATGGAACAGCATGGTGGACTGAAGAGGTGAGAGAGGCTGTGGCACAAAAGAAGAAAGCATACAATGAGTGGATAAGGAACAGGGGCGTCGAAGATGCTGAGAGACGGATGAGAGAGTTATATGTAGAGAGGAGGAGAGAGGTGAAAAGATTAGTAAGAGGGAGTAAGAAGAAAGTGGATGAGGTATTTGGAAGGAATTTGAGTGCAAAGTGGAGGGAATGTAAGAAAATGTTCTGGAAGGAGGTAAAGAGAGCTAGACAGGGTGCCAACAAAGTCAGTGGGGGTGTGAAAGATAAAAATGGTAGACTACTAGTGGAGAAGGGAGAAAATGTAAACAGATGGAGAGAACACTTTAATGAACTGTTGAACATAGAGAATGAAAGAAATGCAAGAATAAGTGGCTGGGGAATGGCAGGGAGTAGGAGGGTTGTGAGAAGAGAGGAAGAAATCAGTAGGATGGAAGTGGAAGCAATGAAGAAAGTTAAAATGGGGAAAGCCCCAGGAATTGATGGAGTGTGTGGTGAAATGCTGAAGCCTGGGGAAAAGAGATAGTAATAGAATGGATGTGGAAGGTGTTCAGATTGGCTTGGGAGGAGGGTAGAGTCCTGGAGGATTGGAAGTCAGGTATAATTATCCCTCTGTACAAAGGAAAAGGGGAAAAAGAAGTGTGTGGTAATCATAGGGGCATTTGCCTTCTCAGTGTAATAGGAAAAGTATATGGTAGCATACTTATTGACAGAGTTAGAGAAATTACAGAGGAATTTGTTGGAGAAGAACAGGGAGGTTTTAGGAAGGGAAGAGGTTGTGTAGACCAGATATTCATTCTTAGATCCTTAGTGGAAAAGTTTCTAGAGAAGGGCAAGAAGTTGTATGCAGCCTTCATGGATCTGGAGAAAGCATATGACCGGATGGATAGACAAGGATTGTGGAAGGTATTAAGAATATATGGAGTGGATGTTGAAGGCAGTGAAGAGTATGCATGAGGGTGCTAAGGATGCAGTGCGTGTGGATGGCAAACTGAGTGAATCTTTCCATATGAAGGTTTGATTGAAACAAGAATGTGTCATGTCTCCATGGTGGTTCAGTCTGTAAATGGATGGGGTTATAAAAGAGATACAAGGTCGGGCAGTGGATGTTGGAGCGGCCCTAGTGAGAGAGGGCGGTGTATGGAAACTCCCTGTACTGTTGTTTGCAGATGATACTGTGTTGTTGAACGAAAACTAAGGGGAGCTGCAAGGGTTGGTAGATGAGTTTGGGAGAGTGTGTAAGAAACGGAATCTAAAGGTGAATGTAGGGAAGAGCAAAGTGATGGTCTTTGAGAGAAGTGAAGCCAGTGAATATACAGTGAGTTTGGATGGGAAGGATATGGAGAATGTGAGTGAATTTAAGTACTTGGGTAGTGTGATGAGGAAGGATGGAAGTCTGGAGGGTGAAGTGCTCGAAAGGGTGCAGCAGGGAAGGAAGGTTGCTGGTTCGTTGAAAGCAGTGATAAGAAACAGGGAGGTGAGCATGGAAGTGAAAAAAAGTTGTTACATGACTGTATTGTGATGCCAGCTCTAACATATGGAAGTGAAGCTTGGACCCTGTTGGAAGGACAGAAGTCGAGAGTGAGAGCAGTGGAAATGAGTTATTTGAGAGGAGCATGTGGAGTCACATGGAGAGACAGACTAACAAATGAGGAAGTGAAGGAGCATTGTGGTGTGGCTGTGGACGTGATTGGAAGCGTTAGGAGAAACACGTTAAGGTGGTTTGGGCATGTGGAGAGGATGGAGAGTGAAAGACTGATGAGGAGAGTGTATGTGAGTGAGGTGGAGGGGGCGAGAGGGAGGGGGTGGCCAAGGATGAGATGGAGGGATGGAGTGGAGATGTATATGAGAGAGGGGGGTGTGAGTTGGGAGCAGGGTAGTGAAATGATGGGGGACAGAGCGACATGGAGGCGATTTGTTTGTGGCCACCCCGTTCGGGATTGAGGCGTCTGGCAATAGACAGATAGACCTAGACTCAATGCTTTGAGGCCCATACAACATTTGGACACAACAATGAAACCTGCACCACAGTATACAAACAATATATACATTCAGTGATGAATAATGGAAGCCCTGCTTGGGCTCCTAACCTCACTAAAACACACTATAACACTCTTCAGACCATACAGAACAAGGCCCTAAAAATAATCACAGGCTGCACAGCTACTATACTTACAGACCACCTTCACCAAGAAACCAAAGTCCTCAAAGTCAAGGATCATCTAGACACGAGAGGCACTCAAATTCTTGCTGCAGCCTTCACAAACCCACAACTTCCACTACAGTACATGGTAGCACATCCACACACACCAAGGAACATCAAAACAACACCCAGCACACGATATCATACGGAAATACTGTCATCTCTTCCCCCCTCCCTGCCTCAGGCTAGCTCTCAGAAGCATATTCATACTCAAATTACTCGCCGTTTCATTCAGTCACTTAAAGACAACACACAGCTTCATGCACAGCCTCCTGATATCCACCCTTCTGAATCCTATCTCCATCTTGAGGACAGGGTCCACCTGGCCAGGCTGAGATGTGGTCATCATCCAGCCCTCTTAAGTTGTCAGAAGAGGCTGGATGACTCCGTCATTGACGCCTGTCCAGGATGTAACACAGTGCCCCATACAGTTCAGCACATTATGGAAGACTGCATTGCACACAATCTCCTACACCAAGAACACAACATACACTCCTTGAGAGCTCTGTGGGAAAGCCCAGTTTCGGCCATGCCCTTCCTTAGGGACTTGGGGCTTTTCAGCCAGACTGCCTATGGAACTACTATTACTACTATTACAGTATATGGCAAACTTTTCTCCCCAACTGTTAACTCATGAGCAGACTTTCACCAATATTCCCTTGGCAGCATTCATATTTCCCACTCCTTTCTAAAAATCAGATAATATGAGGGGTTGCTTAACATAAGGTGTTCTCACGCCAAATCTTAAAACACCAGAAATGGGTTCAAAGTTCAGCAGTATTCTCATAGCCTTAACTTTTTAAACCCTTATGTTACCATTTGACGCAGGCTGCGTCCTACCATGAGTGAGTACTCAGGAGGCGGGCCTCGGCGCCCAAGGCCACACACTGAGAGACCCTCCTGGTCACCATGCTATTCCTGTGCACTCAATAGTTCATAAAAATTTTATCCTCACACCCTTATTTATGCTTCAATAATTCCCCCCCCCACTGTAATCCTGAATAAATGTGCATATGGTGGTTTAAAAAAGGTCACCTGAATGTAAATTATGCGTAATTTATTGTTAATTTATTTGACTCTATCGAATACGTTTATGTGAAGCCACAGAACTTGGTGAATGTTTTTGCCGTATCCAGTAAGAGCCAGGATTCCGGAGGCTTGAGAGTGAATGGAAGCGTAGCCCATTGGATTCGGCAAATTTGGGCTGTCTGGACATTGCTACTCTTCACCCTGCCCTAGGGTGGGAAAGGAGTTCCGGATGGTGATGATGATGCTTTTTTTTTTTTTTCCCCTCATAGAAATAATATTTTTATGGTAAATGTTACTGAGAAAAAGTTATAGGGAATTTATTTGGCTACATTTTGGTGTATAAAGAATTGCTATAGGTCTATTAGGGCTAGTTTTACGGAACGTGAAATGAAATCATCCTCTGCTCAAGCAAGGCTCGTAGCACACTGACTGGGGCAGTGGGGCGACGCTGGGTGCAGAGTGGGTTGAGCGAGGCAGAGGGATACATGGGGATGCAAGTAGTGCTTTGTTCTCGCCCAGAAATCATTCCATAACCAAAATACCAGGGGCCATTTTGTTCGATGCAACCAGCGTCGAATGGTAATGAGTGGTTGAAATGTGCACAGACGCAGCCTGTGTCAAGTGGCAATGGGTGCATGAAATTTGCACTGCACCCATAAATGCCAAAGGGTTGATTTTTTTTTTTTTAAATTTAGATTGTGATTCTTATAATGTTTTGGCCATGTCTGAAGTGAATTTTAATTGATACAGTAATATTTTTAAAATTTTTAATTTTTAAATTTTGTATTTTGCTGAACTTTCAACCCATTTTTTGCTTCAAAAAACAACATTGATTAGAATGAAGATAAGTACCATTAAACAATGTGAATGTTCTGTGGCCCCCCCAAAAAGGTTGTTTACAATTATTGCTGTAGAAAACTTCACCACAAAACCACAGTTTTCACTGATTACAAAGCATCCAGGAACACTTTCATTACTGTCACCAGCACAACAGGACAGTACCCCAGTAATCACACATGAAACTCCTTAAAAGTTGCAAAAGATGGCTGTAAAACAGCGAGAATTCCTTTTTTGCGTGCACTGAACAGAGCACAACGGTAGGGACTGACAAATAGCACAGCTAAAACTCCCGCCAAACACACCGGCATGTATGGCCAACCAATCAGTTAGTGAGGCACGCGGCCCGGCTACATTCTCAGTTGCTGCAACTAACTTACGTACACACAAGCACACACAGCCAAGATGCGCTCCTCCACTCCTGGGCAAATAGCGAGTAGCTAGTATAAGGACGATGTACACACACTCAAAAAAGTATCGTTACTGGGGGGACCGATGAGTTTCATACTGAACAATCCAGCTGTCCCGATAGGATTAGAGGAAGGTTGTTATCAAACGTTTCATTTGCGGTGTCAGTTTTTATCGCGCAGAAGGTATAATGGTACTTTTTGAGTGTTTGTGCAATACTTTTTTTTTTTTTTTTCATTTTTTACCATACTTCCAGTGGCAGAAGGTGTTCTCATCCAAGGCCACATGATAGAGGATGGAAGAAAATAGTGTTATCCAACAAAAACGCATTTTCCAGGCAGTGGTCTGTGAACACCTTCCATCCCACGGCCCCTCATATTTTCCTGCATCTTATTGCCATCACATAAAGATTTAACATAACACCTTCCATAACCACATCTGGTAGAGAATTATTGGTAAACTTTTGATTTTGGTGCTGAGCAGTTTGTCAGTGATAGTCATTCCCCAACAGACAAGACGTCGGCCAAATTCCGCCAGGCTCTGGCTCGGGTAAACTGGGACTCAAAGCTGACTCAGTGGCTGCATTCCATCCTCCTCCAACACCTCAGCCTCTCATACCTGGCAGCATACCTGGATATATTACAGGTGAGGGCAAACATACAGTCATTTACTTTAATGCTCATAGCCCTTTTTTTATAAAGAAAAGCACACTTTACTGGTAGGTGGGGGCACTCACCATCCACCCACTCAATGTAGTGCTGCTCTGGGTGTCTGCCCTTTCCTCTCTTCCTTCCTTCCTCTTCTGTCTTTCTTTCCTACATTGTTTCCTCTTCCTTCTGCCTATGGGTGACATTACACAGAGTGACAAGCCAAATGGTTTCCTGTACACCAGGAAACCATTTACTACACTGGGTGGTAACCATATAACCAAATTATGGCTCCTGTTGGTTTAGTGGGTAATTAAGGTGCTCCAGTTGGATCGAGCCTGTGTAGGTTTATATCCAAGAGGTAGTTGGGGTTTATTGCTCACATGATGCCACTTAGGGATGAGTGAGACTGTTCACTCTCATATTAAATGTCAGGACCAGCTTGCCTAGCCCTGGCCTCCTACGCTCCTCATGGGGCGACATAGGACTGGATGATGATAGATGGATGGATGGATACACTTTCACACCTGTTTCCCTCACCTTCATCCATGCACTACAGTGACATCTTTTTATATCTTGTTCTATCACTGAACATGATGTTTGATAGTTTTGTGTGTTCTCACTGTCTTTGTTTCTACATTTTATTTCACCCCATTTCTTGGGTGAAAATGAGGATTGAGATGATGATGATGATAGCTTGATTAAATTAACCAGTTCCTTGAATCCCAGTTGGCTCAAGATATAATTTTAACTTCATTTCGGCTAAAGTCATGCAATTCCGTTTAGTTTAGAAGAGATGACCTCAGACTGAAAAGGTTTGAGATTTTTTCTTAGCAGAATCATATGGTATGGTTACAACCAGCATATTATAAAATGTTCTCACTGTGAATTTGTCAGAGAATTGTTGCAGCACTTTCATTCATTCATTCATTCATCATCCAATCCTACATTGCCCCATGAGGAGCGTAGGAGCCCGGAGCTAGGCAAGTTGGTCCTGACATTTAAGATGAGAGTGGCCAGCCTCATTCATCCCTGAGTGGCATTACGTGATCAGTAAACCCCAACTACCCTTTGGATATAAACCTTCACTGGCTCAATCCGATTGGAGTGCCATAATTACTCACTAAACCACCAGGCACCAAAATCCTGTTAAATAGTATCACTCAGCATAGTAAATTGTTTCCTGGTGTACAGGAAACCATATGGCTTGTCACTTAGTGTAGGGTCACCCACAGGCAGAAGGAAGAGGAAAGAATGAAGGAAAGAAAGACAGAAGAGGGAGTGTAAAGTCACCCGTACTCGTAGGCAGATGGACGAGGAAAGAATGAAGGAAAGAAAGACAGAAGAGGATGGAAGGAAAGTATGATGGAGGAGAAGAAAGGGCAGACACCTGAGAGCAGCACTTAATATCCAGTATTAGTAGAGTGACAGGATTTACAGCACTCCATCCTTATACCCATTCAGGAGTGGTATTACTCTATGGTATTATTTCTTGCTAATACCACATTATTTTATTTATATTAGGAATACTCTGCTCTTCATGGGGTTAATCTTTCTAGTCCTTCACTTACCTTCTGAACCTCTTCTTATGCAGACACTGAAGTCAAAGATCCCAACTTTAATAGACAAGATGGTAGCGCTGAGCAGCACCCACCGAGGAGCCAGTGTTGAGGCCCTTAACCTGTTGCTTAAGAGGCCATGGGACCCCGCAGTGCCCTCACTCAACCACCACAAACCGGTAACACTCTGTGCAACCTGTGTTTTAAGTTTCTGACTCAAGAATTTGGTTGAATAATAGGTAGAAGAGGGTGTGTATATAGTATGGTTACACTGTGATAAAAGTTTATTGTTCAGAGGGTACAAAAAGTTTGTTTCTGCGTTATTGACAAACTATGAAAAAAGTTGATTGTTGGAAGTGGAAGAATGTGGTTAAATGGCATGGCCATGTGTGAGAGAGAGAGGGAGAAATACATAACTTTGCTGGTGACAAATATTTAGTGTTGCATAATACTGTAGCACCAGTCGAGCAGGGCAGTACTCCCAAGGAGGATGGAAAGCTGATGACAGGGAGAGCTGGACTTGTTCCTGACCATCCTCCTTTGCTGAACTTTTTCAGTGTCTCAGTTACGCAGAGAGTAGACCAGCATGCTCTCTAATACAAGTTTCTCTAACTGTCAACACCAAACTACATACACGCTACACACTACACTTCCTTTTCAAAATTCTTCGAAATGGCGCACAAAAATCATGCCTCGGGAGTCCCCGGGGGGGGGGGACCATAAATGCCCCCACCATCCGCCCCTCTCCTGGTGACGACTCAAAGAGCTGCCTGGAACAACTGTCTGACTCACTCCTTAATTTCTGTAACATTCGCGGCCTTTCCTCTAACTTTCATGCTGTTGAGCACCACCTCTTCCCCTCTAAACTTCACCTTCTTTTTCTCACTGAGGCTCAGCTGTCTGAGGCAACTGACAGCAAACCCTTTTCTGTATCCTCCTACTTTCTCTATTCTCGTTTCAAAGCCAAAGGTGGCTGTTGCGTATATGTACGCAACGATCTATCTTGCTCTCGTGTTCCTGAACTTGATTCTTCTGAATTCTCTACTCTCTGGCTTCGGCTTTCCTGTCATTCTCTGACTAAATATATCTGTGCTGTTTACTTATCTCCTAATTCTACTGACTATCAAAAATTCTTTGACTATCTTACTTCTACGATGGAACACATTCTATCCATTTCTCCTTTCTCTGAAATCTCCATTCTAGGAGATTTCAATGTTCACCACCACCTTTGGCTCTCCTCTCCTTTCACTGATCCACCTGGTGAACAAGCCTACATCTTTTCTATCCTTAATGACCTAGAGCAGCTTGTACAGCACCCTACCCGTATCCCTGACCGCCTTGGAGAGAGTTCCAACATACTTGACCTTTTCCTAACAACTAATCCTTCTGCTTACACTGTTCATCTTTTCTCTCCGTTGGGCTCCTCCGATCATAATCTTATTACCTTAACATGTCCAATCGCTCCAGTACGGCCTGTGGACCCTCCAAAGAAACGCCGCCTGTGGCACTTTGGAGCTGCAGATTGGGAGGCCCTCAGGCAGTACTTCTTTGATTTTCCATGGAATGATTATTGCTTCC
>JAGKTI010001476.1:52040-68982 GCA_018397915.1 Birgus latro | reverse complement strand
TCTCTCTCTCTCTCTCTCTCTCTCTCTCTCTCTCTCTCTCTCTCTCTCTCTCTCATTGGAAATTTGAATACAGAATAATGATGAAAAAAGTTGATACCTGTCATTGTACAAGTATCCCAGGATGTTCCACACTAACTCCATGTGGGGGGAAATGGTCTCCCTCATAATTAACCCATAAGGCCATCAGTAATTGTAGATTTATAATGGCTGAGGTTTGGACTCATTTTAACCCGGCGAGTCCCACCGACGTACGATGCACGTCACAACCTTTTTCCACGGACAGACCCACCGACGTGCATTGTACGTCACTCAGTTGCAAGGCCCATTGTGTGCACATTTTTCAACATTCCCGGGTGATTTTTGGTAGGCATATGTGGGAGACCTTCCTCTACCTGCTCTCAAGTGGGAATACTGCCTGGCCCCACCTAACCCCCCTCCCCCCCCTCCCCTCCACACTGGGCAATTCACCTGTTAGCAACAACCTGGCCAGTAAAGGTATGTTGCCCCACGGTCTCTCCAGTGACGAAATTCACGGTGAAAGTGAGTCCTGAGGTGGAGGACAAAGAAACAAACAGAAGTGATGAGGTGGTAATGTCGTAAAGGAAGGTGCCATATACTGGGGTTTTGGGTGAGTGAACAATGCTTTTATTGCCTATATTATTGTGTGAAAACCAATATAGACTTGTACTACACATAAATTCGTACCAAATACCGTAAATAAATAAATAAATAAATACGTAATTTAACACGTTAACCGCGTATTGGGCCACCCTTGTACCGAGCAGATGTTTCACTTCTTGCGTATTGGTACATCTGAGGCCCGAATATCACTTTCTACAAACTATTACAAACATGAGTATGTAAACAATTTGTGTATAAATTTGTATTTATTATGACTGCAGATGCATTGCTATGGTACTGGAAAATAAGATAAAAATGATAAGACAATAAGTTTATTTGTTGAAAGAAAAAAATAGGCTTCAGAAATACAAGTAATGTTTGGTGACATATTACTTCAAAAATACAATCAATATAAGAAAATAATGGAATATGAGATCATCATATTGTTGATCACTAATTACACGAGTCATGTTTTTCGTTGAAACATGAAATGCAAAGGTGTGGTTGACCCTCACATTCGTTGCAATAGGTGGATACTCTCCTAGCCTTGTTTGTGGCCACCTTGTATCCCTCACACAGTGAGATTTTTTCATAGCATCCTCTGCATCGCTTCCTTGTGTTTTTCTTTGGTCCATCTGTTTCCTGTAAGGTATGTTCTTTTCTTGCACCCAGTATATCAGAGGTCCTCTTCCCTGGTTTTGTAATTTCCTTAGGAATGTTTTTAGTAAAAGAGAGGATTACTGATTCTGTGAAGGTTTTTAGGCATACTTGTTTTGCTGAGCAGTATTTATTGTATAGAATTTGAGCATTTGTCACTGATATCCCAGCAATCACTTCCAGAGCCAGCTTCTTGTACCACTTCCTTGATTTTCGGAGTGGCGGGTAGTAGGAATTGAGTTGATCAGCAACATCAGCACCTTTTTTTGCTTTATTGTACTCAATGACACTTTCAGGTTTTACAATCTCTTCTCCTTCTCTGTTTTTCTTTCCACTTGGAACTAAGTCATTACCTTGCTCAGGTACTGTTGATAGTGTCACGACATCTCTCTTATCTTTCCACTTGTATAACTTCACACCTTTTCTGTTTTCTGCTGCTTTCATTTCTCCCACCTTCAACTTTGCTTTTACTACTTCTTGGCACAAATATTTCCTACCTGCTCTAACAGTTCCACAAATGTAAGTCTTCTTGTCCAACAAGTACTCTGCCAGGGTGACTGAGGTGTAATAATTATCAGTGTAGATAGTGCATCCTATACCTAACATTTCATTACATAATTTTACCACACGTGATTCAGTTGCATTTAGGTCAGCAATCTTATCACTCGTCCCTACATGAACCTCTAGATTCCATGTATATCCCTCAGGTGTGCAAACTTTGTACACTTTCATTCCATATTTGTTAGCTTTCCCTGGAATGTACTGTTTGATGCCTAATCTCCCTCTAAATGGCACCATGCTCTCGTCAACAACAAGTTTGGAGCCAGGTTTGTACACAGCTTTAAAATTGTTAACAAGTAGCTCAATCAGTGATCTGGCCTTGTACTATTTATCTTGAGAATTTGGATGACATGTGTTGTCTACAAAATGCAAAAATCTGTAGAGAAGCTCAAATCTTTCCCTTGACATTAGCTTTGGTACAAAGGGATCATCATATAACATACTTTTACACCAGTAGAGTTGAATTTCAGGCTTTACAACTAATCCCATGAAAATCACAATGCCAAAAAAAATCTTTATCTCTTGTCTGTTGGTAGGTTTCCATGACACCAGTCGTGACCTACGTGTTACTGTTGCAGCATCAATTTCTTGTTGTGCATACCTATTGGTTTCTTGAACAATCATATCAATGATGTCATCAGATACAAAGAGACCATATACATCAATAGGCAGCACCTCAGTTTCGTTATCTGCATTACTGATAGTGACACTCATTTCTTCCTTGCCAGTAAAGGCATGCATGCGTTGTTTTGAAGATACAGGCAACCATTCTGATTGTGTGCTGTTGTTTCCATTTCTTCCAGAGTTTGAATCATTTCCATTTGGTGCTTGAACTTGTTCATCCTGCTCTTCATCTGTTTCAGAATCACTTTCTTCGGAGAGATCATCATCTGGATGATCTGAATTACTGACAAAAAAATCTGAATCATCAGATGAAGTATGTGATTGTCCTCCGTAAAAGACAGCCGGGTTCATTTCTGTTGAGAGGGAAAAAAAACATTATTATCGGTTTTCCTATGCACAGTTTATCAAAATTTAAGTTATTGTATCAATACTAACTCAAATATACATCATAAAACTACACCAAATAGCGGAACATGAATATATCATCATATGCTATAACCCATGCCTGGCACACTGGTGTACCAATACGCAATAGAAGGGGGAAAAAATTACTGGCCCGCGATTCGGTATATATTTGTACCATGGATTTTTACGCTTTATACTACAGGCCACGCTCTCACAATGATACATACCTCCTCTCTCTGCAAAAGTCCAAAGTACACTGGAGTGGTCGGGTAATGAAGGTTACGCGGTGCGGGCGAGTGTGCTGAGTTGCCAAACGCGGTTAACGTGTTAAAGTGGCTTGAATTACTTAACCCTTCCATAGTTCGTTTTCTTTAGCCAGGTACTCTGAAAAAGAAGGAAAATTGAAGGCTAAATGACACCTATATCAACATTTTTAACCTCAGGAGGGCGATTTCTCAATGAATTTTCAATGTTTCTCACCAAAAGCGGAGATTTGAGCAAAAAAAAAAAATTTGAAAATCGGTCGGGATCTGGGGGTAGGCTGGGTAAAAAACCGGTCGGGACTGGATGGGTTAATATAGCATTTTTTCCTCAATTTCCAATGTATAATAACCTCATGAAGATAGTGCATTAAGTCCCAGGATGCTCTTTATAATTGTTCATTCCACTTTGAGTACCTATTAACCCCTAGCTGCCGGCAGATGGTTATATCCAACGTGAAATTGGTGGGCTGAGGATGCTGGGTGTCGGGTATAATCACAAGTGTTTTCCCGCCACTTGATCTCGTCACCAAAGGGTCGAGAGAGACTCCTGCCACCTGAGGCAAGCATACCTCAGTCGTCTCTGAGTCTGCTGTGTGTAGGATGATATTTTCCTAAACCTCTCATCCGATTCCGTTCCCTCCTCACATGGACCCCGTGGCTCATCCACCCCTGCCAAGCCTCTTTCCAAGGATACTAGGAAGGGGCTTAGTGAAGAGTGAAGCCAAAGACGGGGCCACGCCCACATGCGCAAATACATCCTACCTCGAGCACAAAAAATAAATTTTATCCTTCACATCCTTACTCATTGACGCGACCATGTACAGCCATGGGGATCCATTTATTTGCAAGAAGAGGAGCTGCTGAGTAATATGATCTTTAATTTGTTTCCCCAACTACTATACTTTCTGAGATATTAAGGTTTGAAAACAGGCTATATTCAGAAAAATGTCAGTACCGAGAGGACGACCATGCTAGGGGTTAATAGAGGATACCGCAGTCTCAGCACCAACTGAACCGTTTTGTGTCGACTGCCGTGCTAGGGGGGAAAAAAATACTTTTCTTTCCCACCTCAACTGGAGATTGATAATTTTATTCAGCTTAGAAGGGGTTAGAAGCTATTTATCTACCTATCTATTGCCAGATGCCTCAATCCCGCACGGGGTGGCCGCAAACAAATTGCCTCCATGTCGCTTTGTCCCCCGCCATTTCACTGCCCTGCTCCCAGCTCACACCCCTCTCTCTCATATACCTCCCCACTCCATCTCTCCACCTCATCCTCAGCCTCCCTCTCCCCCCCTCCACCTCACTCATATACATTCTCTTCGTCAATCTCTCTCTCTCCATCCTCTCCACATGCCCACCTTAACATGGTTCTCCTAACACTTCTTATCACTTCCACATCCACACCACAATGCTCCTTCACTTCATTTGTTAGTCTGTCTCTCCATCTTGGGGAGGCAGTAGCTCGATCGGTAGAGAGTTGGCTTGCAGTCTCGAGGGACCCAGGTTCGAATCCTCGCTGGGGCAGGGAACAGTTTAAGGATTTGAATTTCATTAAATCAGGCTTTACTGATCTACCAGAAGACCCACCGACATGTCGTAAAAATAACCTCGCTAATACCAATACACCAGTCCTGTATGAGACAGCCCTAGCATGTATTCAATATGGACGGTGGGTGTTAGCGCCGAAGTGGTGACATGTAGAGGTGTATGGTATGTAGGAGGACGGCTGGGCCTTGATAGCAGGCTGTAAAGCCTATGCCCAGAGTCGGACACATAAAAAAATAAAAAAGATGTGACTCCACATGCTCCTCTCAAATAACTCATTTCTGCTGCTTTCACTCTTGACTTCTGTCCCTGCAACAGGGTCCAAGCTTCACTTCCGTATGGTAGAGTTGGTATAACAATACTGTCATGTAGCAACTTTTTCACTTCCATGCTCACTTCCCTGTTTATCACTGCTTTCAAGGAACCAGCAACCTTCCTTCCCTGCTGCACCCTTTCAAGCACTTCACTCTCCAGACTTCCATCCTTACTCGTCACACTACCCAGGTACTGAAATGCACTCACATTCTCCATATCCTCCCCATCCAATCTCACTGTACATTCACTGTCTTCACTTCTCTTGAAGACCACCACTTTACTCTTCCCTACATTCACCTTTAGATTCTGCTTGTTACACACACTCTCCCAAACTCATCTACCAAGCCTTGCAGCTCCCCTTCGTCTTCACTCAGCAACACAGTATCGTCTGCAAACAACAGTACAGGGAGTTTCCAAACACTGCCCTCTCTCACTAGGGCTGCTCCAGCATCCACTGCCTAACCTTGTATCTCTTATAACCCCATGCATATACAGATTGAACAACCATGGAGACATGACACATCCTTGTTTCAATCTAACCTTCAAATGGAAAAAATTCACTCAGTTTGCCAACCACACGCGCTGCAGCCTTAGCACCCTCATACATACTCTTCACTGCCTTCAACAACTTCCCATCTACTCCATATATTCTTAATACTTTCCACAATCCTTGTCTATCCACCCTGTCATATGCTTTCTCCAGATCCATGAAGGCTGCATACAACTTCTTTCCCTTCTCTAGAAACTTTTCCACTAAAGTTCTAAGAATGAATATCTGATCTACACAACCTCTTCCCTTCCTAAAACCTCCCTGTTCTTCTCCAACTAATTCTTCTGTTATTTCCCTAACTGTCGATAAGTATCCTACCATATACTTTTCCTATTACACTAAGAAGGCAAATGCCCCTATGATTACCACACACTTCATTTTCCCCTTTTCCTTTGTACAGGGGAATAATTATTCCTGATTTCCAATGCTCCAGGACTCTACCTTCCTCCCAGGCCAATCTGCACATCTTCCACATCCATTCTGTTACTATCTCTCCCACATGCTTCAGCATTTCACCACACACTCCATCAATTCATTGGGGCTTTCCCCATTTTAACTTTCTACATTGCTTCCACCACTTCCCTCATGCTGATTTCTTCCTCTCTTCTCACAAACCTCCTTCTTCCAGCCATTCCCCAGCCACTTATACTTGCATTACTTTCATTCTCTGTGTTCAACAATTCATTAAAGTGTTCTCTCCATCTGTTCACTTTTTCTCCCTTCTCCACTAGTAATCTACCATTTTTATCTTTCACTCCCCAACTAACTTCGTTGGCACCCTGTCTAACTCCCTATACCTCTTTCCAGAACATTTTCTTACATTCCCCCCACTTTACACTCAAATTCCTTCCAAATTCCTCATCCACTCTTTTCTTACTCTCTCTTACTAATCTTTTCACCCCTCCTTCTCTCTACATATAAATCTCTCTTCCATCTCTCAACTTTTTCAGTGCCTCTGTTCCTCTCTCTTACTAATCTTTTCACCTCTCCTCCTCCTCTCTACACATAAATCTCTCTTCCGTCTCTCAACTTCTTCAACGCCCCTGTTCCTCATCCACTCATTACATGCTTTCTTCTTTTGTGCCACAGCCTCTCTCACCTCTTCAGTCCACCATGCTGTTCCCTGAACTCCCTTTCATCTTTTCTTCACCCCAGACACCACCTCACATGCTGCACAGATTTCTTCTGTGAATATCTTGCACACACCTTCCACGTCCCCCATGTGCTCCAATCTATATTTACCCAATCGCTCCTCCACTTCCCTTTTATATTCAGCGTTTATTCCATCCTCTTGTAACTTTTCTACCTTCCTTGTAAGAACTACTTCCTTCTGTCCTTCCCTTCTTCTCTTCATCCATTTTGTTTGGACCCAGATTCTGACCGCCACCAAGTGGTGGTCAGAAAATCCACTCCCCCAGCCTCGATATACTCTTGCATCCATTACACATCTTCTCATCCCTTCATCCACACACACATTGTCAGTCATTGGCTTCCGTACATTCAGTTTATCATCCACCCTTCTCAACACTCGCCATGTATACTTATGAATCATCTTGTGCTTGAAGAGTATTAGCTATCACCAACCCCCTCCCAGCACAAATGTCCACTAAAACACTGCCATTCTTGTCCATCTCTGCAGACACACCCCACTCACCAACTCCATCCACCTTCACATTCCCTACTTTTCCATTCATATCTCCAATCAGAAACACTCTGTCATTCCTTCCAAACTTTTCCAAGCACGCTTCCACATTTGTCCAGAACTCTCCTCTCATCCTACTCACACAATCTTGCATTGGCGCATACACGCACACAATCGCCCACATTTGTAGTCCAACTTTCACTCTTACCCACACAATCCTTGACCCAACTGATCCATGCTCTCTTATATTCTCCTTCCATCTGTTACTCACAGCAATACACACTCCTTCTTTTGCCCTCTCATTCTCACCTACTCCCGCACATATACCCCATCCATACTCCCATTCTCTCTCACTCTCACCTCTCCATTTAGTTTCAGTTATTCCACATATATCCACTTTCGCACTCTTAAGCACCTGTACAATCTCTCTCTCTTTCACCTCATCATTCATACCCCTTACATTCCAAGTTGCAGTCCTTAACAAGTCCTTTGTCCAGTTCTCTGTCGTCAACTTTTGATCAGTCCTGGTCCGAGGCTTCTTGTTCGTATTTTTAGTTAGTTGTTTTTTTTATGTTGAAGAAGTCTTTTGTATTTTGTTCTGGCGAATAATAACTAGTTTTGTCAGCTTAAATGAGACATCCTTTAATTGAGTGGGTTAACTAAAGCTAATAATTCAAGTGAACATTACACCGAATTGCCATGAACTAATTTGTATTTTGTGTTTGAGTACAGAGGAAGCTGGAGGGATCGGTAGTAGTGGTCCAGGTGCCCAGTGGCCGACCTTCCAGTGTACCCCAGGCTCCACGCAGAATACGCTTCTTCAATGCTCAGCTCCAGCATATGGCCAAAACCATACCTGTTATGATCTCTCAGGGTTAGTATCTCTGATTGGTTTGCTGTGTTGCCAGTTTATGTATAAGTGGTTGGAATACTAGAGGTTTGAGATCAGAGAATGTTATGCATTAACAAATTACAGATTGAATTTAAGAGGAGGCCAGTAGTTTTTCTGTCATTAAAGCACTAGGGAGTAGGTAGGTGGTCTTCTGTGGTTTAAATGGTATGGAGTATCGTAGCCTAACCTGCACCTTTGTGTGCCCTGAAAATGAGTAACAAAAAAGTTTATTTTTACATTTATTTAACTTGCCTTGCCTGGGGCTTGTATGCTCCTCATGGGGTGACATGGGATTAGGTGATGGATGGATGGATGGATTACTAAAACTAGATATTACAGCACCTGGGATAATTGCAATAAATTTGGCATTGCACAGAGATGAAGTAAAAGAAGCTAGTTATTACTAGGAATAAGTGAAATAGGTTTGGCACTGTGCAGAGATATAGTAAAAATTAGTTGTTCAACTTTTCCTCTGATAAAATGAAAATGCAGGATTATTTATTATTGAACATCCCCATGACCTCAGACAGCAGTGATGCTGGAACAGTGTTGGAGCAGATCCTGGGGGCGGTGAGGGCACGAGTGACCGAGGTTCGATCACAGTACCCCTCCAGCCCCATTGTACTCCTTGGCTGGGGCATTGGGGCCATCATTGCCTGCCATGTGAGTACACCTTACATATTGCCTTGTTAGGTTTCATTTTGTTTTGAAAGGCCTTGTACAAATGATAAAGCAAGTATTGCACTGGATTGGTCCAGTGCTTTGCATAATGTTTCAAGCAACTTGCACCATAACAATGGATACAGCTATCACATGTTCTTCATCCATGTGGATCCTAATTGCATCCCACGTGAATACACCCCACACACTTTTTTGTTTAATTTTTTTCTGGAAGGCCAAATCTATGCTTGTATGTGTTAGCCAGCCTTGTTCGCTTGATGATAGCTGTCCTTGCTACACATTATCTGAAAGCATTTCCGTTCATTTCTTAACCCCTCTAGTTTGGTTATCTATTCTTCAGGTGTTCAGGTCATTTTACTCACATTTGGGGAGACCTTTTGTATTGAAGGGGTAATTGAAGACTATATTTATCCTCCCCAGTATAAAAAATTTTGTTGAAGCATATTAAATTGCCAAGAGATCAATCTATCTATCTGTATACATAGGCTGCTTCCCCCAAGAAAAGGGAGGTAGCCGAGACAGGTCAACACACTACCAATTTACTCATCCGCTCATACACATTCATTCGCATCTTAGCCATAAAGGGGAGAAGGGACAGATCCTCACCGCACCACACCGCACGAGGGTCAACTACACAGTGCAGTCAGTGACATCCGCAGCAGGGCCCGACCTCAGAGCTGGTTTACCCCTGCCACATCATAATGGATCCAGCCCCTTACCTGCACCTGACCTGATCAGCTGATCAGACAAAATGCAGGAGAATATCCCCTCAGGGCTGCATCATCATTTATTCATTTACAATTTCTCTCCATTCATTTCTATCACGCACAGCCACTCTTCCTTGCTCCACAGACAACTCTCTCGCATCCAACGCTTTCTTCACACTGTCCATCCATCCTATTCGTGGTCTTCCTCTCAGCCTTACACCTCTCACATCAGATCTAGTTGTCTTTTTCACCAATCGTTCATTATCCATTCTCTCCATATGCCCAAACCATCGCAACACCCTCTGTTCAACTCGATCTGCCATCTCCCAAACAATTCCAGTTCTCCTTCGCACTTCATCATTTCTCACTCGATCCATACGCGTCACTCCACACATACTCCTCAGACACCTCATCTCCATTACAGAGATAGCACAAATAATTTGAAAAAACATAATGGTCTTCAATGGGTTAACCCTGTGGTTTTGTAAGGCTACACACTTTCTTGTTAGATTGACCACTTAGTGCTCTGCCACATACATAGATCTTAACAGAGAAACACTGATACTCTTTGATATTTTCTTATTAACACACAAGGTTTTGCTCATTGCATTTGTTGAGATATTGTATATCTTAGCAGTCTCAGGATTAAAAATAATCTTGAATAACACTTTCAGTACTTTCACAGCTCAGACCAGTATATATTTTGTACCAGTATATATTTTGCATCATCATCATCATCATCATCATCATCATCATCATCATCATCATCATCACATTTCCATTTCCACCTAAAGATGAGATAAAGTTAACACAAGGTCACCATCATCATGAACTTGCTTGTGTGGATTGTACCTCAATCTTTTCATAGGTGGGAAAAAAAGTCATGATGATGATGATAATGATGATGATGATCATCATTCCCCTATCAGAAGCTGATCCCCAGAGCCATATTGAAACTTCATACCCTTCTCTTTATCACTGCAGCCACTCCTTCCTGTAGTATTGATAGACCCAATCAGGTAACTTTTACATGGGTTTAACAAGTTCACAATTTTTTCTCCCTCCCCCACAGCACCTGGTATTCTTGTGGTTAGAATACCCCAGTTGGAGTGTTGGCTTTCCATGGTTTTCAGTCCTCAAGAAGAGATTAGAAGTTTTTCAGTCAAATAATGCCATCTGGGGAAGTACGAGTAAGATGGTATGAGGCGCTGGGAAGTAAAGTCACAAATGCCACAGGAGGAAGGACATAAAGGTTCTTTTCTTACACAGTAGATGCTCAGTTTAACAAACTAATTCAGCCAACCCCCGTTCTGTTATCTCGAATTTTCTGCCAATTCGAGTTCCGTAACCAAGGCTGAGAAGAAGGGAAAATTTTCCGGTAATTCGAGGTACTTTCCACCAAATCCTTGGAGGCAATTCAAACCTAACAAACTATGCTAACTCTCAGTGCTACACACAGCTTTCTGAACCCATAGTTAATACCCCTACAAATGCATTATTGTATACATTGTTTCCTTAACAGAATTATACTTGTTTTAACAGAAATTTTCCTGGGCATCTGCCAAATCAGTGTCCATTAAATCGATCATCTTCTGTATTTTGGCATTGATATTTAACCTGTACCATACTGGCATTTGTTTTCTTTCACTTCTGAGTGTTTCATATTTACCCTTAAATGTTTTGGACTGCAGTAGCTTAGCTGTGGGCCAGTACACCTTGAAGGGGGAAAAATGAGGTTGGCTATTACTGTTTCACCATTGCGTTGCCACAGGTGTCGATGCTGGAAAGTGTGACGGCCAACATCTGCCTGGGGTTCCCTATGGTAGGGGCATCGGGGAAGCGTGGGGAGGCTGATGACCCACTCCTTGACTGCAGAACACCCACACTGTTCATCATAGGAGAAAAGGCTGCTAATGTCAGGTTAGGCTTAAGGATACAAGGCATTTTTGTCCAGCAGTATCACAGGCAAAAGTCCACCAACATACATCTGCCAGCACCTTGCCCTTGCTTCCCTATTTCTCTTTCTCTGAACATTGGGATTGTATGTCTTTCTTATACTCTTCTTTTGCACATTGCATTATAATACTCTGTGTAACACCTTCCTTATAATGCTCTGTGTAACACCTTCCTTATAATACTCTGTGTAACACCTTCCTTATAATACTCTTTGTAACACCTTCCTTATAATACTCTGTGTAACACCTTCCTTGTGCTATTACCGATACAGTTCGCTGAACGTATATACCTGTATTGTCAGTACTGTACAGTAAAACCTCGATATAACAGACTTCAGTAGACTGGAATTCGCTTTTATCGGACTCGAGGAGCTACCGGACTAAACTCCTATATATCGGAAAAAGTCCGATATAGCCAGAAAGCAGTCCAGACTGCCTGACAACTTCAGCTATGTTCACCACAATAAGACAAGTAAAAGACATGTTTTTCAGTGCACAGTACAGTATTATTATACCATTTGATTAATGTAGTGAAGGTATGACACAGTACAATACTGCAGTGGTGGTGAAAACCACTGATGCAATCCAGACTAATGTCTGATATATCAGAAAAAGTCCGGATTAGCAGGGGTAAGTCCGGTATGTTGCTTTTATCGGAATTTCGCATATTTCGGACTGGCTTGGGCCCCAATTAGTCCGTTATAGTGAGGTCTTACTGTATTTGTATTTTTTCTGATACTGATATTTGCTATTGATATCAGGACAGTATTGTGATACCAACTCTGACATATGGAAGTGAAGCTTGGACCCTATTGGAAGGACAGAAGTCAAGAGTGAGAGCAGTGGAAATGAGTTATTTGAGAGGAGCATGTGGAGTCACATGGAGAGACAGACTAACAAATGAGGAAGTGAAGGAGCGTTGTGGTGTGGTTGAGGACGTGATGGGAAGCGTTAGGAGAAACACGTTAAGGTGGTTTGGGCATGTGGAGAGAATGGAGAGTGAAAGATTGACGAGGAGAGTGTATGTGAGTGAGGTGGAGGGGGCGAGAGGGAGGGGGAGGCCGAGGATGAGATGGAGGGATGGAGTGGAGAGGTATATGAGAGAGGGGGGTGTGAGTTGGGAGCGTGGTAGTGAAATGGCAGGGGACAGAGTGACATGGAGGCAATTTGTTTGTGTCCACCCCGTTCGGGATTGAGGCGTCTGGCAATAGATAGATAGATAGATAGATATCAGGACTTCTGATATGGATGGAAGAAACATTAAAATGACTTCTACTGAAGATTTCATTCATTGCTTTGCCTAATTCTGAGTGAAAGAATGTTGTTACCTGGACACTGTTTGTAGCATAATAACGTCTTACTGGAAACCATTAAAGGTTCAGAATAATAAATGGATGAATGGGAAAGGAGGAAAGGAAACAAAAGAAAAGAACTGAAGGCCAAAAGTAGCAAGTTAAGCGAGGTATACTGTGTACTGGTGGTGTTTAAGGGGAGTGGCTGTGTGGGGTTATGTCCATGAGGAGTGAACACACGCACGCACCCATTAGTTACTGCAGTTTATTCTTTATTTAGTTGTAAAATTTAACAGTCACTCTTCTCACTGTAATCTCAGTAAATAAGTGATTTACTGCATATAATAAGAAGGAAGGCAGTAGATGGGGATAGTAACAGGACAGTAACCCTGAGAAGGAGGTGAACAGCCTTTGGCAACTTTGTAATCTGCTAATGTTCATGTGCGTAAGTGATGCGCAGATTTGAGTGTAACTTTAAAACAAATATTTAGCTTGGTAGAAGGCACTGTGACCATAAGGTATTGCTCACTTCAACCATAAAACCTTCAATGCTAAGCTTTTCAGAGTAAATAAGATATACTTGACTGAAGACTGTCTTAAATCTAGAAAAGCATGACATTTTTAGTGTGTGATGTGAGCCACTGCAGTACACAATACTTCTGTGTACTTGGTTGGCATACACTGGACTTAGCCATTAATGCATTATTTTATGGAGTGCGGTTTTAAACTTGATATAAATGAGGAACAGTCTTTGACTGTTAGTGTGTTAAATCCAGTCTCGTGGATGAAAGCAGGTGTATTTTTTCCATCATGCATTAACACTTGGCAGGACTGGCCTGAGTTGGCTAATGATCAAAATGTTCCGTACTTTTAAGTATTAATGTTGTTTTATTTTATGGCTAATGGCTGGCTGGCCAAGATTTTAAGTACCCAACTTTCATGTTTAAATGCTGCTTTTTATTATTTGGGTAACGGCCAG
The DNA here is from genome assembly GCA_018397915.1 of Birgus latro. Classification (NCBI taxonomy): domain Eukaryota; kingdom Metazoa; phylum Arthropoda; class Malacostraca; order Decapoda; family Coenobitidae; genus Birgus; species Birgus latro. Next base: position 55,290 of record JAGKTI010001476.1, on the reverse strand, counting down.
AAGCTTAGATACATTATGCATTTCATGCATTGTTAATTACCAAGAGTTGGCTTAGATTTAGAAGCAAGAATGTTGTGTGTTTACTGTTTCTCTAATGATTTAGTATAGTGTACTGTGAGCGAAGCACAAAAGTTTCGGTTTGTGCTTTTTGTTTCCTATTATTTGGCCAGTGGCAAAGACCTTACTGACCAGTATTAATGTGTCTTAATATCATTGCTGGTTCCTTGAAAGCAGTGATAAGAAACAAGAAAGTGAGCATGGAAATGAAGAAGCTACTACATGACAGTATTGTGATACATATGGAAGTGAAGCTTGGACCCTGTTGGAGGGACAGAAGTCAAGAGTGAGAGCAGTGGAAATGAGTTACATGAGAGGGGCATGTTGAATCACATGGAGAGGCAGACTGACAAATGAGGAAGTGAAGGAGCGTCGTGCTGTGGATGTGGATGTGATAGGAAACATTAGGAGAAATACACTGAGGTGGTTTGGCCACATGGAGAGGATGGAGAGTGAGAGACAGATGAGGAGAGTGTATGTGAGTGATGTGGAGGGGGGAAGAGGGAGGGGGAGGCCAAGGATGAGGTGGAAGGATGGAGTGGAGAGGTATATGAGAGAGGGGGGTGTGAGCTGGGAGCAGGGCAGTTTAATGGTGGGGGACAGGGCGACACTGAGCCAATTTGTTTGTGGCTATCCCTTATGGGTTTAGGGCGTCAGGCAGTAGATAGATAATTATCATTTTAATATATAAAGGTATAGTACAATCGCCCAAAGAAGTGATGACTCGCTTTCATTAAGTTTCGGACAAAACTCCCTGGGTCTGGCAACGTTTATTTAGGAGACGGAAATAGTCTTTGCCTTCCCTGCAAACATTATTTATGGTGTAAAAAAAATTAATCTTGCAAAAATACTTGTTAAGTTTAGCTTTATTTTTTTTTTTAATAGGTCAATCAAAAAATAAATAAATAGTGACATCTGGCACGTTTTCATGACTCATGCCAGCAGTTACCAATGAAGTGATTTTCCCGCTAAATTTAGAGATTTCAAAAGCAGTCTAGCTGGTATAAAATTATTACATTTTTCTAGCTCTTTTTTTTCAGGTCTTGCCCATTTTTTTTTTTTTTTTAGGTCTTGCCCTTTTTTTTTTCATTAATTTCCCTCAGTGTGGTGGATTTTTACCGCATCTGAGACTAATTTAGCGGATTTCAGTAATTTTTCCTTTGGCAACAGTGCACGGCTGGCCTTCCGTCAGTCATTACCACGGCAGGGGAGGGAGAGGTTGTCTCGACCTTTGTCACAGTTTCTCCCCCACCCACTCCCCCTTATTTTTAATATAATGTCTTTGGTTTTATCTTCATTGTCGCATTCATGCTTTTGACAATCAACCTCTCCCTCTTTAGTTATTCCATGCAACTGCCCTACATGTTTTATAACATGTGGGAATTTCATGTGAATAAAAATGACCAGTTTTCCACTTATGATTACACTGGTTTCACTAACATCACTGAATGCCGGCAGATTAATTTGCTTCTTGATAGCAACACAAGTTGTAAGTAGTTGTTCTTGGGCACAAGTATTAATCCATCTGTCTTGGTCTTGTGCTACGAGGGGCTCCATTAGCAAATTTCCTATGTTCTACCTCTATATCGCTTATCTATCTTTTTTTTTTTTTTTTTATGTGTCCGACTCTGGGCATAGGCTTTACAGCCTGCTATCAAGGCCCAGCCGTCCTCATACACCTCTACATGTCACCACTTTGGCACTAACACCCACCATCCATATTGAATACATGCTAGGGCTGTCTCATACAGGACTGGTGTATTGGTATTAGCGGGGTTTTTTTTACGACATGTCGGCGGGTCTTCTGGTAGATCAGTAAAGCCTGATTTTAATGAAATTCAAATCCTTAAACTGTTCCCTGCCTCAGCGAGGATTCAAACCTGGGTCCCACGGGACTGCAAGCCAACTCTCTACCGATCGAGCTACCGCCTCCCCTCCTAAATTTCCTATGTTCTACCTCTATATCGCTTATCTATCTGTTAACTGTTAAGGTGCCAGTATATCTGTCTTACTGGAATATTTGCTAAATAAAGAGCAATAATCTGCTTCCACCGATAGGCTGTAGTTTCTTGTTGATCAATCTTGCTTTCAGGCTTTCAGCACTTACGGGTTTACCCGCATGAATATTATCCCGCATAGAGAATTAAATGTGGATAATAATATATTTTTAGATGTTTATTTTTCTGATTTGATGGCACTAATAATTTCGAAATTACGATTATCTGCGGGTTTTATTTTATGGGACATATTTCCTTCAGTATTGTTGATTTGGAATGGAAAATAAGTATTACGAGAGTTTCTCCGCATTTTAACCCTGCAACCGTTGAGCGATAGGGAGTGCGTTTCACATTCTTTCGTACTGCTAGGCCTCAACTTTAGTGTACAGTAATCCCTCCAATATCCGATGTAATAGAGCCAAAGGCATGTCCGAATATTGGTTTTGTCCGGATACTGGTCCTGAAGCTCCAGCACTGGTTTTTCATGACCCTAACCTAACCTAACCTAAATCAGAAAACTACCTTCCTACCTCCCTAGTGGACATGTATAGCACTTATTTAGGTCCATTTTCACATAAATAATGCACACATAGCATGAATTTATTGAATTTTAACCAAAAAATGATTATTTAGAGGTGAGTGAGTCATAGGAGCTCGGAACTTGCCAGCATACTATAAGTAAGTATCGGACATGGAAATCATCTTTTCTCACATTTTATGCACTAAATTATTGGATACAAAGCATCAAATACAGTAAATGATGTTAATTGCTACCAGAAAAATGGTTAGGTTGGGTTAGGTTTAGTTAGGTTAGGTTGGGTTATGACCGGACATGAAATTCACTGCTTCAACCTTTTTCATAGCTGGTGCACTTAATAACCATGCATGAAAGAATTAAATTAAAAGCAGGAAATTATGATTAATACAATGTTAGGTTAGGACCAGACATGAAATTCACTGCTTCAACCTTTTTTCTAGCTGTTTTACTTAAGAACCATGCATGGAAAAATTAAATTGCAAGCAGGAAATTATGATTAACATTTAGGGTAATTTTTTAACACATGTACAGCATGATGAAAACAGGTTAGGCATGAAAATCTTTATGGTAACCATAGGTTAGGTTAGGTTAGGACCGGACATGAAATTAACTGCTTCAACCTTTTTTCTAGCTGTTTTACTTAAGAACCATGCATGGA
>JAGKTI010001476.1:20649-47252 GCA_018397915.1 Birgus latro | reverse complement strand
CTCTAGCTTCCTTTCTGGTCGTTCTATAGCCGCTGTTGTAGATGGCCATTGTTCCTCTCCTAGACCTATCAACAGTGGTGTTCCTCAGGGTTCTGTCCTATCACCTACTCTCTTCCTTTTATTCATCAATGACCTTCTAAGCTGTACATGTAACCCTATCCACTCATATGCTTATGATTCCACCCTTCACCTTTCCATTCGGTTCCTGCAACGTCCATCTCATTAGTTACTTCAACAAAAAAGGAATGAGGCTATGGCACACCTAATGTCTGATTTGGCTCGTATCTCTGGCTGGGGTAAAAATAATCTTGTTATTTTCAATGCATCAAAAACTCAGTTCTTACACATATCAACCCGACAAAATCTTCCTCAGGATTACCCACTAATGTTTAATAATGAACAGTTATGTCCTGCATCATCCTTGAACATGCTTGGGGTTTCATTCTCTCAGGATTTCTCTTGGAAAGAACATATTACATCTCTTGTGAAATCTGCTTCCAAGAGATTAGGTGTGCTAAGCCGATTCCGTACTTTCTTTACCCCTTCACAGATGTTGACCTTGTACACGGGTTTTATTCGCCCGTGTATGGAGTACAACTCTCATGTGTGGGGAGGCTCTCCACATGCAGCCCTTCTCAATAGGGTGGAGTCAAAGGCTTTTCGTCTCATTAACTCTCCTCCTCTTACTGATTCCCTTCAGCCATTGTCTCTTCGCCGCACTGTTGCATCTTTATCTCTCTTCTATCGCTACTTCGATGGTCACTGTTCCTCTGAACTGTCTGCTTGCATCCCTCCACCTCTACGACGGGCACGTAGTACCCGTCTAGCAACAAACTCTCATCCCTTTTCTGTCCAACTCTCTAATGCAAGAGTTAACCGTTACTCCCAGTCCTTCATTTATGCAACTGGTCAACTCTGGAACTGTCTTCCTTTGTCTGTATTTCCTACTTCCTATGATCTCCAGTCTTTCAAATGCAGTGTGTCCAGGCATCTTGAATTGAACGGATCTTGAATTTGGCTCTCTTTTGTACTGTTTTTGCTTTTTCTTGGAAGGAACAGTATGCAGGCCTGTGGCCTTTGGTTCCTTCTTCCTTGCATAAAAAAAAAAAAAAAAAAACTTAGGAGTAAACATCACCTTCCTCTGCACGTTTCGTCTGGTCTTCGATGCGAAATCAGCCGTGTACTGCTGTAGTTTGTCTCGGGACTTCTTGATATCAAACAAGGTGGAGCGAGGGAGGTTAAACTCACGTAAGATGCGCCCTGTTGACCAGCCGGCGTCCACCTTGTCCAATATCTGCCTCTTCTTCTCCAGAGTCAGAACCACTTTCTTCCTCTTCTCAGGAGGCGGGGCCATCATCACACACATGATGAAGAAGGTGAAGAGCAGTATCAAGCACTGTAGGAGGTAGGGTATCACCACAAAAGCAATCACCGGCCGCCATTTTCGGAGTTGTTCACGAGGGAGGAGGGGAGTGGGTAATGGCGACCGATAGTGGCGCCACGAGTGTAAACATAGCAGATCGGTGCGTGCGGGAAATTCAGTCTGACACGGTCCCAAAAAATCGAAAATTTAGCGATTTTTTTCACATTTTTTTGCATTTTGGGGGTTGGGCAGCCCACAATATCCGAGTAGTGAGTATATCCTAGTATTGGACGTCCGAATAATAGAGGGATTACTGTATTGTGGTTTCCTTTTCCGTAATGCGACATATACACGGTGAAAACACTAATATATTCCTTTTTGGTGTTGTTTACCCGAATACTGCTCTTTCCGGTGTGCAAATAGAAAATATAACATGGCCGTGACAGTTGCCAGATACCACTTTCTGAGCGAAAGGTACTGGGAATCGGGACATAACTTCTTTGGGTGATTGTACAGTTATTATTTTATAGCTTCTTTAAAATAAAAATTATAACTTCTTAAAAAAAAAAAAATCCAAATAGAAAGGCCAAAGAAATTGTAATACAGTGAAAGCTCGATTATCCAGGCTCGGATTATCCAGCCTTCGGTATATCCGGGCCGTGACTGAATGGTTCAGTGGTACATTAATACATAGAATTATTCGTACGATAGCTCCAGTTGCTAGCGAGCGAGGCACGGGTAAACGAGCGTGAGTCTGCCCCCCCACCCACACCTCCTGCTCACAACTCATCACATTGATGACAAGGTGGAGTTTTGTTCGGCGATTGATAACCTAACCTAGCCTAACATTGCTTAACTACCTAATAATTTAACCTATCCTAACCTGGGCTCCAGTTGGAGAATTGGGAAACGAAATCCACTTCTAAGTGAAATCCACTTCTTATTACGCTGAATAAGTTTCTTCCACTGTGCCAGAAACAGTCGTAGGTACGGCCTAAAGAACGTGATGATGATAAAGGAGGATACGTTTCAGCAAGAGAAGGTAATTATTACCAGATTCAAAGTAGAATAATACAGAAAACAAAATAGAGGAATATGAATTGAACTGGTAAAGTCTTTAGGCTGTATGCTTAGACGAAAATTTATGGGTTTCACAATTTTAGGGGATGAAATGGAACAGAAATGTTTGCTAATCAGAAAAAAATTACTCTACCATCTCTCGTGTTCTCTTAAGTTAGCATTCCGTTTCACATTCTTCGTTAGATATTCTGGAGCTTCCCATTTCAGACTGGCAGAGCATACAGTTATTTCTGTCTCTTTCAGTTAAGTGTACATTATGTTCATTCTTTTGTTCGTTCTTAAGTGTGTGTGCAAAAGAGAGAGGATTGATGCAAACAATAATGTATTACATTAACCCCTTCATAGTTGTTGGCCTCGAACGATGCTTTACTGTACCGGTGTCAATGTCGGTGAGTTAAAAGCTATTAAAAAAACTGCGAGCAATTATGGGAAGGGATCGAAGGTCACTGATATGTTTACACGACCCTACTCTACTGTCGCAAGCAGCCAGGCGGTCAATTCCTCTCAGATGTCTTCGCCGATATGTTTAAATGCTAATGTAATATGCCCCTTAATATTGAGTAAGTTTCTTCCATTATGCCGAAAACAATAGTAGGTAAGGCTTAAGGAACATTATGATAATAAGAGAGGAAATCTTGCTGCAAGAGAAAGGTAATTTACCACCCTCAAAATAGGCAGAAAAATACAGAAAACAAACTAGAGGAATATAAATTGACTTGGCAAGGTCATTAGGCTGTATGCTTACACGAAAATTTATAGGTTTCACAATTTTAGGGGACGAAATGGAGCAAAAATGTTTACTAGTCAGAAGAAAAAAAAAAATTTTTGTCTCACGTCTTCTCATAAGTTAGCATCCCACATTTTTTGTTCAATGCCCTCAATGTCGCGGTTCCCAACACATTTCGGACCGACAGAGCATACAGTTATTTCTGCTCTTTGCAGCTGAGTGTGCATTTACAGTACTGCTCATTCTTTGTTTGTTGTTCTGTGTATGTTTGAGACAGTATTGATACAAATAATTATGTACTTCATTAACCCCTTCATAGCTGCCATCCTTGAACAATGCATTACTGCACCGGTGTCAATGACGTGGAGTTAGGGAGCTATAAAATCTGCAAACAATTATGGGAAGGGAACGAAAGTCACTGGTATGGTTATACAAACCTGCTGTACCATCCCAAACAGCCAGGCGGTCAGTTCATCCCAGATGTTTTCATCAGTATGTTTTAATGCTAATGTAACATGCGCCCTAATTTTATTCTTTCACGATTCATAGCAAATCAGAAGATGGGTTTAGGGACAAAAAAAAAAAAATTAAAAGTGCACCAGATGAGTCTTACCACATCTGTAAGAAAATGAAACTGATTTTGGAACATAGAAAAAATGGTTCCAAGGCCTGCCACGGGAGCACGCAAATTTCTGAACTCACGGCCATTGAGGGGGCTAAACATATGCTTTACTGTAAGCAGTAAAAGCACCTTACCAAATCAGTTCATCCTGATATTCTGTTATGTTTTTCTGATTGTTTCTGGGTTGGCAAATAAAAATTTCTTGTTAAATCTGTTTCCCCGTTGTTTTTAGCTATTCTGCTGGTGTGCAACTCTTGTTGTTAGTTAACGTAATGGCGGAAGGTACTGTTCTGATCTAATTGTTTAACCAAACCTGGCCTAACTTAGCTTCACTGCACCTAATAATTTAACCTAACTTAATCTCCAGTTTGGAAGTTGGGAAACAAAATCCACACTTGAATATGTTGAGTTTCTTCCATTGTGCTGGAAACAATCGTAGGTACAGTTGCGTTCATGAGTCCCGATACACAGGTGTTTTTGCTGTCTATTGCAGTGCTCACTGCTTTTGGAATATGGAACTTTTGTGCTTACTGCTTGATACACTGAACATAATTTGGTCGGTTAGCAAGTGAAATAGTTCAACATCCTACCAACGGTGGACACAACATCAGACAAGACAACTACATGTGTATCAGGACTCATGAACACGACTGTACAGCTTCAGGAACATGACGATAATAACAGAGAGGAAATTTTTCAGCAAGATAAAGAAATTTATCAAACTGAAACTAGAAAAATACAGAAACAAGCAGGATGCATATGCAAAGATTTGGTAAGGTCTTTCTGCTACGTTAAGTGTACATTTTCCGGTAAATAAATCAGTCTAAGTAGTACTTGTTTTTTGTTTCCTCCGGATTAATTGTGATTTCGGACTATTCAGTCACCCCTTCGCACCATATAGCCCGGATAATCGGGATATTTCTGTATTTCAGTGCAGCCTAATATATTAATGCATTTTTATTTTTATTTTTTTTAAATGTACCAGCATTTTTTTGCATAAACTAAACAAAATTAGATTTGTAAGCAACATTCAAATTTAACACAAAATTCCTTAACCCGAGGCATCCCGTTCATGTATGGGTACATCACCACGTTTTGTCACGATGACACCCGATGATGTATCCACACGTTTTGCAATTGCCAGGTCCATCATTTTTAAGTTTTTCAAGTTTCGCGGGTGATTTTTGGTAGGCATATGTGGGAGATCTTCCTCTACCCACCATCAGGCAGGGATTCTGCCTGGCCCCACCTGACCCCCCCTCCCCCCTCTGCATGCCATTTTCTCAGCAACTCACCTTTTAACAGTGACCTGGCCAGTAAAGACGTGTCATGCCACAGTCTCTCCGATAACGAAATTCAAAGCAAAAGTAATTCTTGAGGTGAAGGACAAATTAAGAAACAAGCCAGAAGAAGAATCGAGCAGAAGTGATGAGGCGGTAATGTCGTAAAGGAAGATGCCTTATGTTGATGTGTTTGGTGAGTGAACAACGCTAATATTGCCTATATTATTGTGTGAAAACTAATATACCCTTGTACTACATATAAATTCATACCAAATAAATAAATAAATACCTAAATTGGGTGGTTTGAAATAATTACCCCTGCCATACTACCATTTTCTCTGGAGCCAGGCCAGCTATAGAGCATGAGCCAGGTGGGGGTACTGTTACCTGTATTGTGCATTTGTAAGCTCGGGTGGATGATTTCTCTATAAATTTTCAGTGTTTCTCACCAAAAGCGGAGGTTTGAGTATTAAAAAAAAATATATATATATATATATATATATATTCTGTTGGGGGGGGGGGGGGGGGGGGGAAGTCAGTGGTGGAAAATCTGCCAGGACGGGGCGGGTTAATGTCCAAGAAAGGCAACAATAATTAAGTATGTTATTTAATTACATAAATTTTACTGAAAATTAACAGAAAAAATGAAAAGAAACTGAATTTCTGCTCACAGCTCTTATACCATACCATTGGAATTAAGCATTTAGTCTAAGTCATACCACTGATGGAACACTGCCAGTATATGTGCATATACTGTCTGACTCACAAGTTCCTACCAGTCCTTCACAGCCCCTGACAGAAGACTGCTGTCTAGGTATTTGTGTCAAGCTTCATTCTAACCACAATGATATAATATTATGGTCTAAATATTCTGTATATTGGAGTTCAGTCATGTTGCCATGTAAGACAGTCAATAGAATGTGAGATAGAGCCTTATCTTGGAACAGTAATCATCATTACTGTTACATCATTAGTTCTCACGTAAAATGGTGGAGAAATAAGTCCTAGAGTCTAGGGTCATTGGGTAAAACAGACATATATTTTTCATAGTTACTCATCTGATTCTGATTATCGGTTTACTGTATTTTTCCCTTCCAGTACCAATACTGATATTAATCGACTTTTGCCTGCTGATTTACAGTACTTCACCTTCCAGTACTGCAACAGGCAAGGAAGTTTTGGTGAACTTTTGATCATTACACTACATGTATTTATTTCTTCTCATCTTTCAGCCAAAAGATAACACAGGTTCTCTTCTCTGTCATGGAGATGACTGCTAATGGCAAGTTTGCATCTAGAGAATATTCAAGTCTTGAATATATTCTGTAGAGATGAATGCTAAATATATCAGGCTGGTGGAATTCATTCATAATCAAAAGGTCAGAGTGGCTAAACTTAGTTAGGAGAGACCCATCCAGCAGTGAAATGGTGGTGATAATGGTACCAGATGATAGTGATTGCCTTGATGATAATGGTGATGATAATTTTACCATTTCCCTACTTGACTACGATCCAGGACATGGATAAGTGCATGTGTGACTGTGTAGGAACAGAGGATGTTTAATTCTCCTTACCTCAGACTGTTGTGATATGAAGGATAAAGAGGATACAGGCATACCCAGTTTAACAGTGTAATTGGTTAGGTAAAACCCCATCGTTAGGTGGGGTATCATGTATCAGCGTACTTTTAACATGTAATGTGGAGCATTTACCAACCCTGGGTTTCCCCCCAAACCAAGCCCAAAACCCACCCAAATGAGCCCCAAAACAAGTTTAGAGCCAGTCTAAATGGCGTAACAGCTGTTAGGGAAGTGTACCTAAGCCTAACACCTGTAAATAATCACTAAAGCCAACAAATAAAATCTGAAAATTGTCAAATATAAGCCTGGAAAAAATCAAGCTTAGTAAACTGTACCCAAAAATGACAATGTTCACCACACCTATGGCTAAACACATTAATCTAAGTCTAAAAACAGTTTATAAATCAACTCAAACACGCAATTTTAGTCTAAAATATCATCAAAATCAGTAAAAAAAAAATAAAACCCATCATTAAAGCAGGGTTTGGCCATCATTAGGCAGGGTTTGATATAGCAAGCTATTTTGTGTGTGTGTGTGTGTGTGTGTGTGTGTGTGTGTGTGTGTGTGTGTGTGTGTGTGTCCGACTCTGGGCATAGGCTTCACAGCCTGCTATCATGGCCCAGCAGTCCTCCTACATACCGTGTCACCACTTCGGTGCTAACACCCACCGTCCATATTGAATACATGCTAGGGCTGTCTCATACAGGACTGGTGTATTGGTATTCGCGGGGGTATTTTTACGACATGTCGGCGGGTCTTCTGGTAGATCAGTAATGCCTGATTTGCTGAATTTCAAATCCTTAAACTGTTCCCTGCCCTAGCAAGGATTCGAACCTGGGTCCGTGGGACCACAGGCCACCTCTCTACCGATTGAGCCACCGCCTCTGGTACCAGACACTTGACGCTAAAGCCAAGTTTGTTAAAACCAAACACCATGCTGTTCGGTAATTTCCCAGGCATCGTGGCTTTTACCGAACAAATGGTGTTGTAGAGCATCGTTCAGCTGTACAGTCATACACAGTAACATATAGTTAGGTCTACACGGCTCATTTTCTCAATAAATGCTCTATTTGTGGCTCCTCTCATGATGCTGGTCACCCAGAGACTGATGTGGCGTTCTGTGGGATGCGGAGGAGAGAGAGAGGTGGGGGAAGGTGAATGTGTGTATGTGTGTTGGTGGGGTCCATTCTTTTACCAAACAAAATTCATTTAATGAACATAACGTTCGGCCAGCTTGAGGTGGTTGCTAAAACCAAAATTCATTCAGTATATCGAGAGTTTACTGTATGTGCAACTGAAATGGACTCTGACAATGATGATGACAGTGATTGTGGAAATGGTAATTAGATGATGGTGATGATAAAAGTGTAAATAAAGATGATGTATAGTGATTAATTTTTTTCCTTCTCGTACCATAGAAGATATGGAAGAGCTGCATGTGTAAGCGATGATGATGTAAGTGATAATGCTAATGATGGTGATGGTAAAGAATAATTCACCTGATCTTTTAGTGGAAGGATATGAAGGAACTGCATGTGTGCAAATGAAAGATAGACTGGAACTGCATGTATAAGTGATGATGATGATGATGACAGTGGCAATAATGAATATTTCTCCCCATCTCATATTGTGGAGGATGTCAAGGAGCTGCATGTTCATTCAAATACTAAAATCTGTTCACCTCCCTTGTCTCTTTGATCATTGGATTCATAAATGCTTGAATGTCACATAATGGACCGAGGTACATATTATCATCCACAGATGAGTGATAGTATGCACTTCAGTTCAGTACATCACATTAAGTATCTGTGATTCCAGCAATGAAATGGAATCAGGAGAGGCAAATGGACTTAGTATTTGATTGTATGAAGGTGATGCTGATGATGATGCTGATGGTGGTGGTGGTGGTGGTGGTGGTGGTGGTGGTGGTGGTGATCCTTATCGCTTAATTCTTAACAGTGTTGAGGACATGGAGGAGCTACGTGTACGACTAAGGGTGGAGACTGGCCTGGTGGTGGTGGGGGGTGCTGACTCACACCTCCGTCTCTCCTGCCTCAAACGACATCATGAGGGAGTCACACAGTCCATGGTTGACAGGTGCATTGTGGTACGTAACATTGATGTTCATATTCTGTCTGTGTGTATTTACCTATTTGTAGTATACAGGAGTTGAGTTAAACTCGTGTTGTCCTGTCTCCGTATCTACATTCATCTAATCCAGTTTTAAATATATGAATGTTTTTCGCCTGCACCACCTCTTCGTCTAAGTCATTCCAAATACTTATGCTTCTGTTCAGGAAACTGAGCCTTTTGAGATTATTACGACATCTACTTTTCCTCAACTTGAAGCCATGACCTCTTGTTCTTCCATCATCCAACACAAAAAGATCCTCTCTATCCACCCTTTCCAATTCTCTTACATTTCTAAATATCGTGATCAAGTCACCTCTTTCCCTTCTCTCACGCAGTGTTGGTAACTTCAGTTTTTCCAATCTCTCCTCTTAGGTGAGTTCCCTTAAACATGGTATCATCCTTGTTGCCATCCGTTGAACCCTCTCTTGTTTATCAATATGCTTCTGGAAATGAGGTGACCATACCACAGCTGCATACTCTAGTCTTGGTCTTATCATAGTCTCTGTCAACTCCCTCAACATTTCCTCATCCATATAATTAAAAGCCATTCATGTTAGTCAGTAATCTATAAGTTCCCCCAGTGATTTTGTTTATATGCTTTTCTGGTGATAAATCATCCCGAATAATCACTCCCAAGTCTTTCTCATCCTTTCTTTTACTAATTATCTCATTGCCCATTTTATATGTCCCAGCTTACCCTGGGGGGTAGGGGGTTTCAAGAATTCTCCCCCAGTATCCCTGCTTGTCGTAAGAGGCGACTGAAAGGGTTGGTGGTGGGTTAGTGCCCCACCCCATAAAAACAACTAACTTGTAGGAGGAGGCTGTAGCACGGGCCGAACAGGGTAGTACTCTCGAGGGGAATGGAATGCTGGTGATAGGGAGAGCTGGAGCTCCTTTCACTAGCTACCTAATCATCCTCCTTTGCTGACCTTTTCAGTGTGACAGTAACATGGAGAGTAGACCAGCATGCTCTCCCAAACATTTCCTCTTACTATCCTATGCACTACACCACATGCGCTTTACATATCACACAACATATCCCACTACGTTACAGGGGTTGACGCCAGCAAGGGCATGCGGCCAGAAAACTTTGCCCCCGCTACCTAGTGGCGGACTTTGGGGGGAGGCTTGACAGGGGTTCCGCCGGCATAGATCACGGGTCCGGGGCGAGATGGGGCTCGAACCTGTGCTAGAGGGTACAGGGCATTGCGGTTCCCAGGCTGCCGCTTCCACTCAATAGAGAGGGGCCCGAACCTGGGAGTAGCGCCCCAGGAGGCTGCCCTATCAGTGGGTGTATAATGGCGGGGCAGTTGCAGTGCCAAGGCGTGCTTGGAGGGTGTCCCTGCAGGTGTCCTGGCAGGGTGCCCCGAGGCCACTACCACAGCCACTAGTAAGCTGGTGGGCTAGGGGTCCCAGATCCATTGCCTGGACCTAGGACTGTGCAATGGGTCGGGCCTTTGGAATGTTTACCCCCCTTTATCTTACCGACTCTGACTATGAACAAAAACAAGCACCAAAGCAAGCCTGAGGACAGCAAATCACCCAGGGGGTTTAGGGTGGGCTCATGGAATGTGGGAAGTTTGAGGGGAAGAGCGGGGGAAGTTGTTGAGGCATTTAGTAGGAGGTGGGTGGATGTGGCTTGTTTGCAGGAAGTCCGGTACAGGGGTGGATCAGCCAAAAAGATTGCTGGGAAGGATTGCTACTATAAGCTGTTTTGGCATGGGGGAACTGACGGATATGGGGGTGTGGGTGTGTTGGTTGCGGAGAAATGGGTGGAGTATGTCATGAATGTCATGAGAGTAAGTGATAGGATAATAGTAGTGAAAATTTTGATCGGATGGGTGATTGTTTCAGTTATATCAGCATATGCTCCGCAGGTAGGATTGGATGACGCAGAGAAGGATAGATTTTGGGATGATTTAATACGTGTAGTGAGTGGTATGGGTGATGATGAGGTAGTGGTTCTGGGAGGGGATTTAAATGGTCATGTTGGTGAAGCAGCTCAAGGTTATGAAGGAGTCCATGGAGGATGTGCATATGGTGTGAGGAATGCGGAAGGGGAAAGAATACTCGAGTTTGGGGAGGCTATGGACATGATTGTGTGCAACACACATTTTAGAAAAAGAGTGAGTAGATTGATTACGTACGAGTCCGGGGGAAATAGTAGTCAGATAGATTATTTTCTGGTCAGGAGGGTTGATAGGAGATTAGTGAGGGATGTTAAAGTTATAGGAAGCGAGGAGTGTGTGCAGCAGCACAAACTGTTGATTTGTGACATGGTGCTTAAGGAACGAATGACGAGGAGGAGGACATATGTACCTAGGAGGAAAATATGGAAGCTGGGAAACCAGTCAGTAAGGGATGCCTTTTATAGTGAGATGAGGAGAGTGGTGGCTGAACAGGAAGCCGTAGATAGAGACGTTAATGAACAGTATAGAGCCCTTAAGAACAGCCTCTTGAGAGTTACCGATGCAGTGTGTGGTTGGACAGGGGGCCCACCAAGATATAAAGTGACTTGGTGGTGGGATGAGGGTGTAGAAGCTGCAGTTAAGGAGAAAAGAAGGCTTTTTCGGGAATGGAAGAAGGGTGGTAACAGGAAGGAGTACTTGGCTGCCAAGCACAGGGCTAGAAGAGAGGTATACAGGGCGAAGTCTGAGTCACAGAGACTTTTACTTGATAATCTAAATCATGAAGGAAGGAAAAATATGGTTTTTAGGGTGGCAAATCAGGTGAAGAGAGATAATCGGGACATTGTAGGCGAGCAGTGTGTGAAGAATGATGAAGGAAGGGTAGTGGTGAACAGTGAGGATATTAAAGATGCATGGAGAGAGCATTATAGCCGGTTGTTGAATGAGGAGTTTGATTGGGATAGGGAAGGTTTGGAGCCAGCTGATCCGGTGTTTGGGCCTTGGCCTTTGATTGACGCTGCTACTGTGAGTGAGGCAATAGGCAGGATGCGGGTGGGGAAGGCGGCAGGTGTGTCTGGGTTGACTGCTGAAATGTTGAAGGCCTCAGGAGATATTGGGGTGAGGTTAGTCACTGACCTGATAAATATGATTATATATGAGTATGGTCCCAGATGATTGGCTGAAGAGTGTAATTGTAAATGTGTACAAAGGGAAGGGTGGAAAGGGGAAATTACAGAGGTATAAAGCTCTTAGATCAGATAATGAAAGTAATGGAGAGAGTTCTAGAAGGTATGATTAGAGAAAGAGTGAATATCAATGAGATGCAGTTCGGGTTTATGCCAGGCAGGGGGACCACTGATGCCATATTCATTGTTCGACAGCTTCAGGAAAAATATATTGGAAAGAAAAGGGAATTGTATTTTGTTTTTGTTGATTTGGAAAAGGCCTTTGACAGAGTCCCTAGAGAGGTGGTGAAGTGGGCAATGAGAAAGCTGGGGTTGGAAGAGTGGCTGGTTAGGGTGGTTATGGCCATGTACGTGGGTGCTCGCACCCAGGTAAGAGTGAATGGAGTTTTGAGTGATGAGTTTCCCGTGAATGTTGGTGTGCATCAGGGGTCAGTTTTGAGTCCCTTGTTGTTTATCATGGTGCTCGAAGCCCTCTCACGTGACTTCAGAGATGGACTCCCATGGGAGATGTTGTATGCTGATGATTTGGTGTTGATTGCTGAGAATGAAGGGGAGGCTGAGGAAAGATTTAAGAAGAGGAGAGATGGTATGGGGTACAAGAGCTTAAGGGTAAATGCAGATAAAACAAAAGTGATGATATCTAGGGTTGGTGGCGGTACAATCAGAGGAGAGGGAGAGTGGCCATGTGCAGTTTGCCACATGGGTGTGGGAAGTAATTCCATCTTGTGCAGTGTTTGTGATAGATGGGTGCACAAGAGATGTAGTGGTATTAGAGGTAGACTGCGAGATAATGCTGATTTCATGTGTGCAGTGTGTCGGGGAGAGCAGGTGGAGATTGTTAGGCGTGAGAGGGTTGAATTTGCAGGTGAGTCTCTTGAGTGTGTGGAGGAGTTTTGTTATCTGGGAGACTTGTTATGTGCCGGAGGTGGGGCTGGAGTTAGCTCGGTTGCTAGAGTGAGAAGTGGTTGGAAGAAGTTCAGGGAGCTGTTGCCTCTCCTGACATTGAGAGGACTCTCCTTATGTGCTAAGGGGTCTTTGTATGCAGCATGTGTTAGGAGTGTGATGCTGTACGGTAGTGAGACCTGGGCAGTAAAGGAAGAGGATATTCGCAGGTTTAAACGTACAGAAATGACAATGGTTAGGTGGATGTGCAGTGCGTCCCTGCATGTAAGGCCTGGGGGGGCTGGGTTTACGATAGAAGAGTTGAGAGGTAGGATGGGACTGGAGTGTATTGGTGTTGTGATGAGGAGAGGTAGGCTGAGGTGGTTTGGACATGTGGAGAGGATGGGGGATGATAATTGGGTGCAGAGGGTGAGAAGTGTTAATATTGGGGGAGGGGTAGACCGAGAAAGACATGGGACGAGGTCATTAAATGTGACTTAAGGGTTAAGGGACTGAATAGGGAGGCTGCCAGAGATCGAGCAGCGTGGAGAGCCGCCATTAGGTGACCAAGGCCGACACATGCAAGCATGTTGGAGCCTTCAAAAACGAAACGAGTGTGGTCTTCTTCCACTTATTCCCATTTCTAATACATAACATTTCTTGGCATTAAAATCCATTTTCCTAGTCTGGCTCCAGCTGTGGAGTTTGTCCAAGTCCTCTTGCAGTTCTTTACAACTGTAAATACATTTAATACATTTCATAATTTTTGCATCATCTGCAAACATACTCATGTAACTATTCAAACCCTCTGGCAAATCATTTACATATATCAGAAACATTATAGGGGCCAGGACAGGGCCCTGGGGTACTCCACTAGTCACATTTCTCCATTGTGAAACCTTGTCTCTTATAATTGTTCTCATCTGCCTTCCTATCAAATAATCTCCCATCCACTGTAATAGTTTCCCATGCACCCCTCCAAAGGTCTCCAACTTCCACAATAGTCTCCTATAGGACACCCTGTCAAATGCTTTCTTAAGATCCAGATAGACACAGTTCGCCCATCCCTCTCTCTCTTGCATGACATCTATTACCCTACTGTAGAAACTTAATAGGTTAGTAACCAAACTGTCTTTGTGTTATCACTTCATTTTCTTCTAAATACTTTATCCATCTTTTTCTAATAATTTTCTCACAGATTTTACAAACAATACTAGTAAGTGACACAGGTCTATAATTAAGTGGATCCTTCCTATCTCTTCCCTTGAAGTTTGGCACAATACTTGCTCTTTTCTAATCTTTTGGTAACTGTCCATTTTCAAGCGAGGTCTTGATGATGACATAAACTGGCCACACTAACTGGTTGGCACATTCCTTCAGGATCCATCCAGCCACACCATCTGGTCCCATTGCTTTTCTCACATCCAAATCCTTCATCAGCTGTAGCACCTCATTCATGTCAACTGTAATTTCTGCCATTCCTGTCAGCCTGGGTTCCATTTCAGGCTCCCTAAATTTGTCTTCCAATACATAAACTGACTGCAGTTTGTTGTTCATTGTTTCACACAAGCCTTCCTCTCTTTCGTATGTTTCATCTCCATCCCTCATTCTTATTATACTGTCCTTAACTTTCATTTTACCATTTACAAACCTATAAAATAGTTTCGGCTCTTTTTTACAGTTAGATACAATATCTTTTTCGTATTTCCTTTCCTCTTCTGCCCGTACCCTTACATATTCATTTCTTACCTGCTTGTAATCCTCCCAAGTCCTTTCACTGTACCTTCTTCTCACTTTATTCCATGCTTTTTTTCTTGCCTCTTGTGTCATCCTACATCTGTCATTAAACCATTCTTCCTTCCTTTCCATAGCTGCAGAAAATTTTGGGACATACTTAGTAACTCTGTTTTATAAACTTCTATCAAAAACTCATATTTCTCATCAACATTTGTGATCGTATTCATTTTACTCCAGTCTACAATTTGGAAAAAGTCCTTCAAGGAAGCAAAGTTTGCCTTCCCATAATTGTATCTATTTTCTCTGGTGTTTTTCATCCTTTTCTCCTTCCCTTACTCCAACCACTTCCATCTCAATTACCAGATGATCACTTTTAGGTGGAGTAGACTGTAGGACCAGTCGAGCTGAGCAGTACTCCCAAGGAGGATGGAAAACTGATGACAGGGAGAGCTGGAGCTCCCGTTTCATCAGCCCTCAGGACTTGTTTCTGACCATCCCCCTTTTTTCCTGAACTTTTTCAGTGTCTCCGTAACACAGAGAGTAGACCAGCATGCTCTCCAATACAAGTTTCTCAAACTGTCAACACCAAACTACATACACGCTACACACTACACTTCCTTTTCAAAAAATTCTAAAAAATGGCTACTGAAAATCATGCCTCGGAGTCCCCAGGGGGGGGGGGGACCATAAATGCCCCCACCATCCGCCCCTCTCCCGGCGACGACTTTCGGAGCTGTCTGGAACCACTGTCTGGCTCACTCCTTCTTCATTTCTGTAACATTCGCGGCCTTTCCTCTAACTTTCGCTCTGTTGAGCACCACCTCTTCTCTTTCTTTCTGAGACTCAGCTGTCTGAGACAACTGACAGCAAACCCTTTTCTATATCCTCCTACTTTCTCTATTCTCATTTCAAAGCCAAAGGTGGCTGTTGTGTATATGTACGCAACGATCTATCTTGCTCTCGTGTTCATGAACTTGATTCTTCTGAATTCTCTACTCTCTGGCTTCGGCTCTTCTGTCATTCTCTGACTAAATATATCTGTGCTGTTTACTTATCTCCTAATGCTACTGACTCTCAAAAATTCTTTGACTGTCTTACTTCTACAATGGAACACATTCTGTCCATTTCTCCTTTCTCTGAAATCTCCATTCTAGGAGATTTCAATGTCCACCACCACCTTTGGCTCTCCTCTCCTTTCACTGATCCACCTGGTGAACAAGCCTACATCTTTTCTATCCTTAATGACCTCGAGCAGCTTGTACAGCACCCTACCCGTATCCCTGACTGCCTTGGAGAGAGTTCCAACATACTTGACCTTTTCCTAACAACTAATCCTTCTGCTTACACTGTTAATCTTTTCTCTCCGTTGGGCTCCTTCTATCATAACCTTATTACCTTAACCTGTCCTATTGCTCCAGTACAGTTTGTGGACCCTCCAAAGAAACGCCGCCTGTGGCACTTTGGAGCTGCAGATTGGGAGGCCCTCAGGCAGTACTTCTTTGATTTTCCATGGAATGATTATTGCTTCCATGGCCGGGAGCCGTCTGAGTGTGCCCTGCGCTCTCTCAGGCATGGAAGCATACATTCCTTTTTCATATCCTCTGACTAATGCAAGAAAGCCTTGGTTTAATCACGCTTGTTCTAATGCTGTCCACAACAAAGAAAGGGCCTTTAAAAGGTACCGGAGCCAACCCACCCCTGAATCACATCCTTTTTATATTTCTGCCCGGAATTGTGCTAAGTCTGTTCTTCGCTCTGCTAAAAATAATTTCATCCGTGCTAAATGTTCCCAACTCTCCAACTTGAATTCTTCTCGCTCTTTTTGGCACCTTGCCAAAAGTCTTTCTAACAAGTTTACCACATCATCCTTCCCTCCTCTTTTTTACTCTGATGGCTTTGTAGCTATTTCTTCTACTGATAAAGCAGATCTCTTTGCTCAGACTTTCTACTCCAATTCTACCTTAGACGATTCTGGTGCTGTTCCTCCATCACTTCCCCCCTCAGACTTCCTCATGACTGGCATTAAAATTTCTTCAGCTGATGTATTTTCTGCCATCACTGGCCTCAATATTAACAGGGCATACGGTCCTGATGGAGTCCCTCCTGTTGTCCTCAAAAACTGTTCTTATGTGCTTACACCCTGCCTAGGTAAACTCTTTCGCCTTTGTCTCTCAACTTGTACCTTTCCTTCTTGCTGGAAGTTTGCTCTCATTCAGCCAGTCCCAAAGAAGGGTGACCATTCCCAACCCTCTAACTATCGTCCAATTGCTTTAACATCCTGTGTATCAAAAGTTTTCGAATCAGTTCTTAACGGAAAAATTTTAAAGCATCTTTCCTGTCACAACCTTCTTTCTGATCGTCAGTATGGGTTCCGTCAGGGACGCTCCACTGGCGATCTTCTCACCTACCTTTCAGACTCCTGGTCATCCTCCTTTCGGGACTTTGGTGAAAGCTTTGCCATTGCACTTGACATCTCAAAGGCTTTCGATCGAGTCTGGCATAAATCTTTGATTTCGAAACTGCCCTCTTACGGTTTCTATCCTCCTATATGTGCCTTCATCTCTAGCTTCCTTTCTGGTCGTTCTATAGCCGCTGTTGTAGACGGCCATCGTTCTTCTCCTAGACCTATCAACAGTGGTGTTCCTCAGGGCTCTCTCCTATCACCAACTCTCTTTCTATTATTCATCAATGACCTTCTAAGCTGTACATCTAACCCTATCCACTCATATGCTGATGATTCCACCCTTCACCTTTCCATTCGATATCCTCAACGTCCATCTCAGCAGCTACTTCAGCAAACAAGGGATGAGGCTATGGCACACCTAATGTCTGACTTGCCTCATATCTCTGATTGGGGTAAAAATAACCTTGTTATTTTTAATGCATCAAAAACTCAGTTCTTACACTTATCAACCCAACAAAAATCTTTCTCAGGATTACCCACTAATGTTTAATAATGTCCAGCTCAGTCCTGCATCATCCTTGAACATGCTTGGGGTTTCATTCTCTTCGGATTTGTCTTGGAAAGAACATATTACATCTCTTGTGAAATCTGCTTCCAAGAGATTAGGTGTGCTGGGCCAACTCCGAGCTTTCTTTATCCCTGCACAGATGTTGACCTTGTACACGGGTTTTATTCGCCCGTGTATGGAGTACAACTCTCATGTGTGGGGAGGCTCCCCACATGCGGTTCTTCTCAATAGGGTGGAGTCAAAGGCTTTTTGTCTCATTAACTTTCCTCCTCTTACTGATTCCCTTCAACCTTTGTCTCTTCGCCGCACTGTTGCTTCTTTATCTCTCTTCTATCGCTACTTCAATGGTCACTGTTCCTCTGAACTGTCTGCTTGCATCCCTCCACCTCTACGACGGGCACGTAGTACTGTACCCGTCTAGCAACAAACTCTCATCCCTTTTCTGTCCAACTTTCTAATGCAAGAGTTAACCGTTACTCCGAGTCCTTCATTTATGCAACTGGTCAACTCTGGAACTGTCTCCCTCTGTCTGTATTCCCTGCTTCCTATGCTCTCCAATCTCAAACGCAGTGTGTCCAGGCATCTCGAAATGAATGGATCTTGAATTTGGCTCTCTTTTATATTGTTTTTACTTTTTCTTGGAAGGAACAGTATGTGGGCCTATGGCCCTTGGTTCCTTCTTCCTTGCATTAAAAAAAAAGGGGGGGGGCATTTGTCAGTTTTGTTCCTCACATCATTTGGGTCCTTTGTGAACACTAGGTCGAGCCTCGATGGTTCGTCGTCACCCCTAATTCTTGTGTTTTTGATCAGTTGGGTTAACACGTTTTCCATCACTAATTCCATTAATTTATTTCCCCATGATTCCTCATTATTCCCAGCATCCATACTTTCGCAGTCAACTTCTCTACAGTTAAAATATCCCATTATTATTATTATTCTATTTCTTCGTTTAGTTAACATCTTTAGCCTAATAATGGATTCTCTTATTAACTCTTCGTTATCTTCCTTTGTCCATGCCCTAGTTTTGGGGGGCATATAAAATACTCTTACATCTATTTTTTCTTCATAACTGTCCTCTATTGCAACTCCCAAAAGTTCAGCCATGGTTGTTTTCAATTTCTATATTATTTGCTCTTAGGTCATTACGGGTTAATATCATTATACCTCCCCCAAACTTACCTTCTCTCTCCTTCCTGCAAATGTTATAATTGTTCCATCCAAATAATTTTATATCGACATCTCGGGGCAATTTAGTCTCTACCAAGCCAACTATTTTAGGTTTATTTTCATTTATATAGTCTCTAATTTCCCCTTTATTAGATATTAACCCATCTACATTACATGATACTCAGATTTGCTGCACTGTTGTTATCTTTACTCTTCTTATCTTTTTCATATTCATATCCATCCCCCCCTTGTTTCCCTCACATCTAGTTCCTCACATACCACTTCCTACTTTCATATCCATCACTCTCCCAAAAAAAGTTTTACGTTCTACCTTTGTCCTCCTGTCATTTTTTTCCTTTACTTGGTCCTTCAAAGATTTTAAAACTCCTCTTTCTTCTTCACACATCTTTTCTTACTATATTTTCCATCCCTGCCTCTTTACTTAGTTTCCAGGTCACCTTAAGTATATCATTTACTATACCTTAAGTATATCATTTACTATACCATCTGATGACATCTTAACTCTAATTGGTCTTGCTTCCCCTTTCTTATATGACCCTATCCTCCTTACTTCCTCAATTTCTTTTTCTCACTTGTTTCCTTCGGGATCGATCTTGCCCAATATTTTTCTCACCTGATTTGAGTCTCTCTCGAGTCTCACAGACCTAACTTTTTCTTCCTTCACCCTGTTTCCAAATATTATGACACATCTGTTCCTTTTACTGTTTCTCTCACTATTTTCTCTTTTTTCTTAAGTATTTTCACTACATTTTCTTCCATTTCTTTTCTTTTCATTTCCCTTTCTTCCTGAATAATATCCCTTAAGCTGACCACTTTTCTCTGTTCTTCTTCCATATGTGCCCACTTTGCCTTTTGCTCTTCTAACACACTACTTACCTTCTTTGTTTTGTTACTGCTCTCTCCTAGTTTCCTCCTAATTCAATATTTTCTCGTTTCAAATTCTCGATCTCTTGGGTAGCTGTCTCATTGGCCAGTATCAAACTCTGTGTAGTATTCTCGGTATTTTCAGGCATGTTTCTTGATACTAGATCCTCCACTTTCTATTCTAGTTCACTAATTCTCATAATCAGCATTTTGATCAAATCCATAACATTTGTTTCACTGTCAAAACCTGAAAATTCCAGTTCCCCGATGTTTACATTGTCGGCCATGTTTGAGGTCGGTTGCAGTACTAAACTGAACAGCTGTTCCCAAGATTCGTACAAAACATTCATGTATACTTACTGACAATAGTTCTTTACATTTTTGGTAGACTATAATAACTTGCGATACTTCAAATTTTAAACAAGACTGAAGGAGACAGGACAATTCCAAAAAATTACTTAAGGTTGTTGAGTTCGTTGAGAGGTGGTTTGAGACGTCTTTTCGTTCTGGCTGCTCGTGTGTGTAACTCACCGGGTCGGTCAGGATCACTTGATGGTAGTGATCATCAGCTTTTTCCCTCCCGGAAGGGAGCTGAGAGCTCATATAGTCTGATCTATGGGCAAGGCTGTGACCTTCACACATGCACACACCCATCCCCTTGCTCAAGGGGGACAGTAACCACCCACTTCATCAGTGTATGTGTGCATGTGCATGCGTGCATTCGTGTGTGTGTGTGTGTGTGTGTGTGTGTGTGTGTGTGTGTGTGTTCTTACCTGATTGTATCTTTGCAGGAATGAGTCAAGCTCCTACTGTCCCATGTCTCTATCTGTCTATTGCCAGATGCCTTGATCCTGAACGGGGTGGCCACAAACAAATCGCCTCCATGTCACTCTGTCCCCTGCCATTTCACTACCACGCTCCCAACTCACACCCCCCTCTCTCATATACCTCTCCACTCCATCCCTCCGTCTCATCCTCAGCCTCCCCCTCCCTCTCGCCCTCTCCACCTCACTCACATACACTCTCCTCGTCAATCTTTCACTCTCCATCCTCTCCACATGCCCAAACCACCTTAACATGTTTCTCCTAACGCTTCCCATCACGTCCTCATTCACACCACAGCGCTCCTTCACTTCCTCATTTGTTAGTCTGTCTCTCCATGTGACTCCACATGCTCCTCTCAAATAATTCATTTCCACTGCTCTCACTCTTGACTTCTGTCCTTCCAACAGGGTCCAAGCTTCACTTCCATATGTCAGATTTGGTATCACAATACTGTTATGTAACAACTTTTTCACTTCCGTGCTCACCTCCCTGTTTCTTATCACTGCTTTCAACGAACCAGCAACCTTTCTTCCCTGCTGCACCCTTTCGAGCACTTCACCCTCCAGACTTCCATCCTTACTCATCACACTGCCCAAGTACTTAAATTCACTCACATTCTCCATATCCTTTCCATCCAATCTCACTGTACATTCACTGGCTTCACTTCTCTCGAAGATCATCACTTTACTCTTCCCCACATTCACCTTTAGATTCCGTTTCTTACACACTCTCCCAAACTCATCTACCAAGCCTTGCAGCTCCCCTTCGTCTTCACTCAACAACACAGTATCATCTGCAAACAACAGTACAGGGAGTTTCCAAACACTGCCCTCTCTCACTAGGGCCACTCCAACATCCACTGCCCGACCTTGTATCTCTTTTATAACCTCATCCATATACAGATTGAACAGCCATGGAGACATGACACATCCTTGATTCAATCAAACCTTCATATGGAAAGATTCACTCAGTTTGCCATCCACACACACTGCATCCTTAGCACCCTCATACATACTCTTCACTGCCTTCAACAACTTCCCATCCACTTCATATATTCTTAATTCCTTCCACAAACCTTGTCTATCCACCCTGTCATATGCTTTCTCCAGATCCATGAAGGCTGCATACAACTTCATGCCCTTCTCTAGAAACTTTTCCACTATGGATCTAAGAATGATTATCTGGTCTACAGAACCTCATCCCATCCTAAAACCTCCTTGTTCTTCTCCAACTAATTCCTTAGTAATTTCCCTAACTCTGTCAATAAGTATTTTACCATATACTTTTCCTGTTAGACTGAGAAGGCAAATTCCCCTATGATTACCATGTATTAAACCATTTTTATCATACATACAGTATCCTTATATTTATGAATAGTTTTGGCACACACTGTTTCATTTGGTAGTGCATTCCACTGATCAGTTACCTTAACTGTTTCTCTAACTGTCAACACCAAACTACATGCACAGTACACACTACACTTCCTTTTCAAAATTTTAAAGCAAAAATTACGTCTAAACACCCAGCCTCGAAGTCCTGGGGGGGGGGTGCATAAATGCCCCCACCACCTGCCCCACTCCCGGTGATGACTTGATGAGCTGCCTGGAACAACTGTGTGACTCCCTTCTTCTTCATTTCTGTAACATTCTCGGCCTTTCCTCTAACTTGCGCTCTGTTGAGCACCACCTCTTCTCCTCTAAACCTCACCTTTTCTTCCTAACTGAGACTCAGCTGTCTGAGGCAGCTGATAGCAAACCTTTTTTCTGTATCCTCCTACATTCTCTATACTCATTTCAAAGCCAAAGGTGGCTGTTGTGTACTGTATATGTATGCAATGACTTATCTTGCTCTCATGTTCCTGAACTTGATTTTTCTGAATTCTATACTCTCTGGCTTTGGCTTTTCTGTCATTCTCTGACTAAATATATCTCTGCTGTTTAGTTATCCCTTAACTCTACTGACTATGAAAAATTCTTCAACTGTCTTACTTCTACAATGGAACACATTCTATCCATTTCCTCTTTCTCCGAAATCTCCATTCTGGGAGATTTCAACGTTCACCACCACCTTTGGCTCTCCTCTCGTTTCACAGATCCACCTGGTGAACAAGCCTACATCTTTTCTGCCCTTAATGACCTAGAGCAGCTTGTACAGCACCCTACCCATATGCCTGACTGCCTTGGAGAGATCTCCAGCATACTTGACCTCTTCCTTACAACTAATCCTTGTGCTTGCACTGTTAATCTTTCCTCTCCGTTGGGCTCCTCTGATCACAACCTTATTACCTTCACCTGTCCTATCACTCCAGTATGGCCTGTGGACCCTCCAAAGAAACGTTGACTGTGGCACTTTGGTGCTGCGGATTGGGAGGCCCTCAGGCAGTATTTCTTTGATTTTTTCTGAAATGATTATTGCTTCCATGGCCGGGAGCCATCTGAGTGTGCCTTGCGCATTATGGAGGTTATTCTCTCGGGCATGGAAGCACACATTCCCTTCTCATATCTTTTGACTAATGCAAGAAATCCTTGGTTAGTCACGCTTGTTCTAATGCTGTCCACAACAAGGAGAGGGCCCATAAAAGGTACCAGAGCCAGCCCACCCTTGAATCACATATTTTTTATGTTTCGGCCCGGAATCGTTCTAAGTCTGTTCTTTGCTCTGCTAAAAATAATTTCATCTGTGCTCTTGGTCATCCTCCTTTCGGAACTTTGGCGAAAGCTTTGTCACATTGCACTTGACATCTCAAAGGCTTTCGATCGAGTTTGGCATAAATCTTTAATTTCCAAACTGCCCTCCTACGGTTTCTATCCTTCTATCTGTGCCTTCATCTCTAGCTTCCTTTCTGGTCGTTCTATAGCTGCTGTTGTAGATGGCCATCGTTCCTCTCCTAGACCTATCAACAGTGGTGTTCCGCAGGGTTTTGTCCTATCACCTACTCTCTTCCTTTTATTCATCAATGACCTTCTAAGCTGTACATCTAACCCTATCCACTCATAAGCTGATGATTCCACCCTTCACCTTCCCATTCGGTTCCTGCAACGTCCATCTCAGCAGTTACTTTAACAAAAAAGGGATGAGGCTATGGCACACCTAATGTCTGATTTGGCTCGTATCTCTGATTGGGGTAAAAATAATCTTGTTTTTTTTAATGCATCCAAAACTCAGTTCTTACACTTAACCCGACAAAATCTTCCTCAGGATTACCCACTAATGTTTAATAATGAACAGTTATGTCCTGCATCATCCTTGAACATGCTTGGGGTTTCATTCTCTTGGGATTTGTCTTGGAAAGAACATATTACATCTCTTGTGAAATCTGCTTCCGAGAGGTTAGGTGTGCTAAGCCAACTCTGAACCTTCTTTACCGCTGCACAGGTTTTATTTGCCCATGTGTAGTTCAGCTCTCATGTGTGGGGAGGCTTCCCACATACAGCTTTTCTCAGTAGGGTAGAGTCAATGGCTTTTCACCTCATTAACTCCTCTCCTATCACTGGCTCCCTTCAACCTCTTTCTCTTTGCCGCACTGTTGCCTCTTTATCTCTTTTCTTTCACTACTTCAACAGTCACTGTTCCTCTGAGCTGTCTGCTTGCATTCCTCCACCTCTACGACGGGCACATAGTACCCGTTTAGCAACAAACTCTCATCCCTTTTCTGTTCAACTTTCTAATGCAAGAGTTAATTGTAACTCCCAGTCCTTCAGTTATGCAACAGTTCAACACTGGAACTGTCTTCCTCTGTCTGTATTTCCTACTTCATATGATCTCCAGTCTTTCAAATACAGGTATAGTGTATCCAGGCATCTGAAAATGAACGGATCTTGAATTTGGCACTCTTTCGTATTGTTTTTGTTTTTTCTTGGAAGGAACAGTTTGCAGGCCCATGGCCTTTGGTTCCTTCTTCCTTGCATTGGAAAAAAAAGGGGGGGGATGAACTGAGTTTCCTTACATGTTTCGCTTCCCTTTTTTGTGTAGTTTTTTACAGTTTCCTCTTGCTGGTGCTTCCCCATAGGTCATGTATACATATATGTCAATTATCTCTTTCCCTGAGATGCATTTATGTAGCAAAATCATGTCTTCTCTTTTCCTTATCTCCTGTAGTGTTTTTAGATTCAGTTTTTCTAGTCTTTCTTCATAGCTTACATCGCTTAAGCTTGGTACCCATATTGTAGCTGCCCTTTGTACTTTTTCAATCTTATCTATTTGTTTTTTAAGATGAGGATTCCAGACTTCTGATGCATACTCAAGAGTTGGTCTGGTGAATCATATTATCTTTCTCGGCATATCTTCTTTTATATATGTGAGTGCTGTTCTCATATTAGCAAGCAGTATATATATGTTACATACCTTCTCACTGATGTGGTCTGCCGGGGATAGTCCGTTACTGATCATCATTCCTAAGTCCTTCTTCCTGGACCTTTTCTGATATGTGTAGGGTTGATCTTCCTAACTTACAATCCTAATCTGGTCTTTTCTCACTTTTACCAGACTTA
Source organism: Birgus latro (assembly GCA_018397915.1). Lineage (NCBI taxonomy): Eukaryota > Metazoa > Arthropoda > Malacostraca > Decapoda > Coenobitidae > Birgus > Birgus latro. The sequence goes on along the minus strand of JAGKTI010001476.1, from coordinate 22,411 downwards.
ATTACATGACACTTGTCCACATTAAATTCTATTTGCCATTTATTGCTCCATTCATGAGCTTATTTAATTCTTCTTTAGCTCTTTGCAAGAGTCTGTGTTAGTAGTAGTAGGAGTAGTAGTTGTTCCCTAGGCAGTCTGGCCGAACAGTCCTGAGTCATTAAGGAAGGCTATGGCTGAGTCCAGGCTTTCTCACAGAGCTCTCAAGGAGTGTATATTGTGTTGTTGGTGTAGGTGATTGTGTGCAATGCAGTCTTCCATAATGTGCTTAATAGTATGGGGTGCTGTGTTACATCCTGGACAGGCAGCCACTTCTGACAACTTAACCTTTTGAGATTCCAATGGCAATTTTGATTGTCATTTCAAATCCAACCTCAGAGATTTTGATGATTTTTTTGAATCGTCATTTTAAGAAACTTTTGTAAAATATTCGCCATAAATCGCATTTATGCATTGTAACAAAGAGACTCGAGCGTGATGTCACAGAATGGTTGCTCTATACGTGTCGGGTACTTTTTTTTTGGTGGATATTTTTCTACAGCAAAGCATAAAAATTTTTGTTTTTGCCTAACTTCAGCTCGTCACTTTGACTTTTTATTTTATTTGTTTTCCTTTTTGGAACATACTACAATAAAGTGCAAATATTCAGCTTCAAAATAACACCACAACCAGCGTCCTATCATAAAAAGTATACAGTAAACCCTTCATAATTCGAACTATATGGGGCTATACTCTGGTTCAAATTGCCAATTTTTTCGTCTTACCGAATTTTCACCCCCCAAAATTGCTAAGACAATACCTGTTACTTGTCCTTTCAACACTAAATTAAAGAAACATATATAAATAAATAAGTTGTGACAAAAAAACAATTTAGTGCATTTAATATACCTTTAACCCCTCCAGTGCCGGGTTTATTTTCATTTTGTTCTTGCTGCCACCATACGACTTTATTCAGTGTAGGGAGGATCTGTGGAAGTGCATGGGGTTGGTACAGCCTTTGTTAACCCCGTCAGTACGAGAGTCCAGTCCTGAGTGCTATAAAATCGGCTGGAGGAAGTGTAAATAAAGTAGAAATAGATGTCACTTTACTAAAGTGGTTAATTGGTAGAAAATCATTCACAGAGGCAGTACAGACCTGTCGGCAGCATGTGTTGGAGATGGATTTTCACCCCCCAAATTGCAAAAACAGTAGTTTTTACTTGTCTTTTCAACACTAAAGTAAAGGATCATATACAGTGTATAAATGAATAAAGATAGACAAAAAAGAAAATTCAGTGCACTTAATTTACCTTTCGTTAGAGGCAGTACAGGTCCATCGGCAGCTTGCATTAGAGATGGAGGTGGCTGAGTTTGCAGTTTAACGTAACATTCTAAACAGTACCCATTATTTATTTCACTGAACATTAAGAACTGAACTTACATGTGATCATTATAATAGACTGCAATGTAACACTTGCAGTAGTAATAGTGCTGAACTTTAATCATGATCACTTAACACTAAGTCACACGCATTTCTTCTTCTTCTTCTTCTTCTTCTTCTTTTTCTTTTTCTTTTTCTTTTCTTCTTTTTCCTTTTTTCTTTTCTTTTTCTTTTTCTTCTTCTTTTTCTTCTTCTTTTTCTTCTTCTTTTTCTTTCTTCTTTTTCTTTTTCTTCTTTTTCTTTCTTCTTTTTCTTTTTCTTCTTTTTCTTTCTTCTTTTTCTTTTTCTTCTTTTTCTTTCTTCTTTTTCTTTTTCTTCTTTTTCTTTCTTCTTTTTCTTTTTCTT
>JAGKTI010001476.1:0-14263 GCA_018397915.1 Birgus latro | reverse complement strand
AATGGAAAGGTGAAGGGTGGAATCATCAGCATATGAGTGGATAGGGTTAGATGTACAGCTTAGAAGGTCATTAATGAATAAAAGAAAGAGAGTTGGTGATAGGACAGAGCCCTGAGGAACACCACTGTTGATAGGTCTAGGAGAAGAACGATGGCCGTCTACAACAGCAGCTATAGAACGACCAGAAAGGAAGCTAGAGATGAAGGCACAGATAGAAGGATAGAAACCGTAAGAGGGCAGTTTGGAAATCAAAGATTTATGCCAGACTCGATCGAAAGCCTTTGAGATGTCAAGTGCAATGGCAAAGCTTTCGCCAAAGTCCCGAAAGGAGGATGACCAGGAGTCTGAAAGGTAGGTGAGAAGGTCGCCAGTGGAGCGTCCCTGACAGAACCCATACTGACGATCAGAAAGAAGGTTGTGACTGGAAAGGTGCTTTAAAATTTTTCTGTTAAGAACTGATTCGAAAGCTTTTGATACACAGGATGTTAAAGCAATTGGACGATAGTTGGAGGGTTGGGAATGGTCACCCTTCTTTGGGACTGGCTGAATAAGAGCAAACTTCCAGCAAGAAGGAAAAGTACAGGTTGAGAGACAAAGGCGAAAGAGTTTACCTAGGCAGGGTGTAAGCACATTAGCACAGTTTTTGAGGACAACAGGCGGGACTCCATCAGGCCCATATGCTTTGTTAATATTGAGGCCAGTGATGGCAGAAAATACCTCAGCTGAAGAAATTTTAATGCCAGTCATGAGGAAGTTTGAGGGGGGAAGTGATGGAGGAACAGCACCGGAATCATCTAAGGTAGAATTGGAGGAGAAAGTCTGAGCAAAGAGATCTGCTTTATCAGTAGAAGAAATAGCTACAGAACCATCAGAGTAGAAAAGAGGAGGGAAGGACAGTGAGGTAAAGTTGTTAGAAAGGTTTTTGGCAAGGTGCCAAAAGGAGCGAGAAGAATTCGAGTTGGAGAGTTGGGAACATTTAGCACGGATGAAATTATTTTTAGCAGAGCGAAGAACAGACTTAGCACAATTCCGGGCAGAAATATAAAAAAGATGTGATTCAGGGGTGGGTTGGCTCCGGTACCTTTTAAAGGCCCTCTCTCTGTTGCGGACAGCATTAGAACAAGCGTGATTAAACCAAGGCTTTCTTGCTTTAGTCAGAGGATATTAAAAAGGAATGTATGCTTCCATGCCCGAGAGAATAACCTCCGTAATGCGCAAGGCACACTCAGACGGCTCGCGGCCATGGAAGCAATAATCATTCCAAGGAAAATCAAAGAAGTACTGCCTGAGGGCCTCCCAATCTGCAGCTCCAGAGTGCCACAGGCGGCGTTTCTTTGGAGGGTCCACAGGCCATACTGGAGCAATAGGACAGGTTAAGGTAATAAGGTTATGATCGGAAGAGCCCAACGGAGAGAAAAGATTAACTGTATAAGCAGAAGGATTAGTTGTTAGGAAAAGGTCAGGTATGTTGGAACTCTCTCCAAGGCAGTCAGGGATACGGGTAGGGTGCTGTACAAGCTGCTCTAGGTCATTAAGGATAGAAAAGATGTAGGCTTGTTCACCAGGTGGATCAGTGAAAGGAGAGGAGAGCCAAAGGTGGTGGTGAACATTGAAATCTCCTAAAATGGAGATTTCAAAGAAAGGAGAATTGGATAGAATGTGTTCCTTCGTAGAAGTAAGATAGTCAAAGAATTTTTGATAGTCAGTAGCATTAGGAGATAAGTAAACAGCACAGATATATTTAGTCAGAGAATGACAGGAGAGCCGAAGCCAGAGAGCAGAGAATTCAGAAGAATCAAGTTCAGGAACACGAGAGCAAGATAGATCGTTGCGTACATATACACAACAGCCACCTTTGGCTTTGAAATGAGAATAGAGAAAGTAGGAGGATACAGAAAAGGGTTTGCTATCAGTTGTTTCAGACAGCTGAGTCTCAGAAAGAATGAGAAGGTGAGGTTTAGAGGAGAAGTGGTGGTGCTCAACAGAGCGAAAGTTAGAGGAAAGGCCGCGAATGTTACAGAAATGAAGAAGGAGTGAGCCAGACAGTATTTCCAGACAGCTCCGAGAGTCGTCGCCGGGAGAGGGGCGGATGGTGGGGACATTTATGCCCCCCCCCCCCTGGGACTCCGAGGCACGATTTTCAGTAGCTCTTTTTTAGAATTTTTTGAAAAGGAAGTGTAGTGTGTAGCGTGTATGTAGTTTGGTGTTGACAGTTTGAGAAACTTGTATTGGAGAGCATGCTGGTCTACTCTCTGTGTTATGGAGACACTGAAAAAGTTCAGGAAAAAGGGGGATGGTCAGGAACAAGTCCTGAGGGCTGATGAAACGGGAGCTCCAGCTCTCCCTGTCATCAGCTTTCCATCCTCCTAGGGAGTACTGCCCTGCTCGACTGGTGCTACAGTCTACTCATATGGTGTGAGAAAGGGTGATTTTCATAGCCATTTCCATGTCTGATACTTACTTACACTTGCTGGCAAGTTGTGAGCACTTGTGCCTTACCTCTAAATCATCATTTTTTGGTTAAAATTCAGTTAATTCATGCTTTGTGTGTATTATTTATGTGAAAGGTGACTTAAATAAGTGCTCTGCATGTCCGGTAGGGAGGTAGGTAGGTGGTTTTCTGATTTAGGTTAGGTTAGGTTAGGGTCATGAATGACCAGTGCTGGAGCTTCAGGGCCAATATCCGGGCAAGACCAATATCCGGACAAGTCCAGTATCCGGACATGCCTTTGGCTCTATTATGTCGGATAATGGAGGGATTACTTACGATAGAGTACAACGATTCAGCTTTAAATTGAGACGAGGACCAACATTCTAGCATGAAAATTGTATATTCACAGAGGGATCAAAGAAAAATATTTCTCCGTGAAGATGTGGGTGAGCTTGAGAGTGGCTGACTCTAGCGCAGACATAATGTGAATGGCCCAGAAATCTCATAGGGTTAAGAGGGCTGGATGATGCCCACATGTCAGCATGGCCAAGTGGACCCTGTCCTCACAAGGGAGATAGGATTCAGAAGGGTGGATCAGGAGGCCGTGCATGCAGCTGTTTGTTGTCTTAAGTGACTGAATGGAGCAGCAAGTGATTTGAGTATGGATATGCTTCTGGAAGCTGGTCTGAGGGGGGAGAGATGACAGTATTTGTGTATGATATCGTGTGCCAGGTGTTGTTTTGATATTCCTTGGTGTGTGTGGATGTGTTGCCATGTAGTGTTATGGATGTTGTGGGTTTGTGGAGGCTACAGCGAGAATTTGGGTGCCTCTCATGTCTAGGTGATCCTTGATTTTGAGGACTTTGATTTCTTGATGTAGGTGGTCTGTGGGTGTAATGACTGCAGCCTGTGATTATTTTTACTGCCTTGTACTGTATGGTCTGTAGAGTGTTGTAGTGTGTTTTAGTGAGGTTAGGAGCCCAAGCAGCACTTGCATAATTCATCACTGAATGTATACACGGTATATTGTTTGTATACTGTGGTTGTGGTTTCTTTGTTGTCTCCAAATGTTGTATGGGCAAGTGACCCCAAGGCATTGAGTCTTGGTGTTAAATTATTTAAATGTTTCTGGTGTGTTGTGTAAATGACATTGATGTATTGTATGTTACACCAAGGATTGTGTGTGTGTGTGTGTGTGTGTGTGTGTGGTAGGGGAGTGTTGTTTATGGTGGTGTGGAATGTGACTGTATTCTCTGTCCAGTTTGTGAGAAAGGTCACTGTAGATTTGGCTGGGGCTATTTTGAACCTGTTTATGGTGAACCATTTGTGTACTGTGTTGAGGTAAGGTTGGAGGATGTGTGCAGCTGTGTTTGCATTTTGGTGTGTACATGTAAGTGTTATGTCATCTGCATAGGAAGCTATGTGTATCTGTGGTGTTTGGGTGTGGGTATGTTGTGCATGTATAGGTTAAAGAGTGTAGGGGACAAAACAGATCCTTGGGGGATCCCATTTGTGAAGTTCCTGATGTTTGAAGACTGACCGACAAATGTTACATCTGCACATCTGCCTGCTAAGTAGTTTTCTAGCCATATTTTTGTGTTATTGTGCATGTTTGTGTTGAATATTTTGTTTGTGGGGCTGTGGCGGGGGATGGCATCAAAAGCTTTGCTTGTGACAAGGAGTGTTCTGTGTGGTAGCCTAGCTGGATTCATGCCATTAAAAACTCTTTGTGTAAAGTCTGTAAGAAGAGTTTCTGTGGAGTGTAGTGGCCTAAAACCGTGTTGTGATGGGACTGTATTCTGACTGAAACGTCCGGATTGTTGTGGCATTACCACTCATGCGGCATTGCCAATTTTTGTACTGGACAAATTATCGGATTAGAGACAAAGTGCTATGTCCTCGTTCCCACCACACCACCTCTCTCTCTCTCTCTCTCTCTCTCTCTCTCTCTCTCCACCATTATGTTTTTCTTATGGATGTGATACTGTCCTTCAAGTATGATGAGTTTCAACTTTTTTCCCCCGCCACCCTTGAGGTAAAAGCCAAGACGGTTCTTCTCACCACACATTTATCGAAGTCGTCTAAATTAGTGACAGTTGCAGAGCACTTCTTTGTTGGTGAGGAGAATACAGGCTGTTCTGGTGACTCATGTGTAATGCAAGCTCGATTGAAGGGAGAGCAGATTTGTCTGACTGTTACTTCACTCACGTTGGTGGCTGTTGCTCTTCGGTCAACAGCTTTTGAGGGATCAATTATAGGTCCTCTGTTTGCCTTCCCATCTAAGAAATGCTTATTCTCGCTGTAAATAAGTTCTTTTTCCTGACTGTTGAGCTGACGAGGGCGAGTAGCAGGGGTAGGAGCTTCCATCTTGGGTGAAGGCCAGAGAGGAAGTGACCTGTGGATTAACACAGCCAGTCTGACCCCCTCACCTGATCCATCCCTCGCTGACTCACCCAGTGAGTGTGCCTGTGTCGGAAAGCAACGTTGCCAGGTGTTGCGGTATTTATAAAATGTCATTGTTATTAAAATAAAAAAGACATTTATAACACTATATAGCCTTATTAAAGAATTAAATATATATACACACTTTAAATAAATTTCATTTAGAAGTAGTGAATAGCTGAAAAATAGAGACAGAGAGGTGTGTGTTGGTATAGGCTTAGCAATGCCACAGGAGGGGTAATTCCCATGAGGGGCATCGCCACATTTTAGATGGACTATAGGGGGGTGTGAGGTGTAACTAGTTGTAGTACCAGTTGTTCAGTGACTTTGGTGGAGGTGCAGAGGAGTGTGATGGGGTGGTGTGAGGAAGGTAATGTGGGGTTTTTGTTGGGTTTAGGGATAGTGATGATAATGCCATGCTTCCAGTTGTTGGGTATTATGTTGTGTGAGTAGCTGTTGTTTGGTATGTTGGTGAGTGTTTGTATGCCTTTTGGTCAAAGGTGTTTAAGGTGTATGTTGCATATGTTGTCTGGTCCACAGGCAGATGAGTGTTTGAGGTTGCTAACAATGTGCTTCGTTTGGTTGTAAGTGAAAGGTGCGAAGTCTGGTTCTATGGGGAGCTGTCTCTTGGGTCGGATGATACGTCGGTCATTGTGATGGGGGTTTAAATGGCTGATTTGCAGAAAGTGATTGATGAGATTGTTTGCTTGTTGTTTGTTTGTGGGTATGGTGTCTGTTGTTGTGATGGCAATGTGTGATTGTGTAGTGTTTATGTTGGAGAGTGTGATGCTGTTTAGTGTTTTGTAGAGTTTGCTGGTGTTTGTTTTGTGATCAAGTGTTTGAAGGTAATTATTCCAGTTTAGTGTTTGCTGTTCTGATATTTTATTGTTTATTTGAGTGTTGAGTACTTGTATTGGTACAGTGTCTTGTGTATGGTGTGTTGGGGAGTGTCGTAGTGTGTTCTGTTGACTGATGAGGCCTTGAATTTCTGGTGTTGGGGGTTGTGTCTCTTTCTCTTGCCTCTAGGGATGTGTTTTTTTGTCTGTGCTTTGTATAATTGTATTGAAAGTGTGCACAGCGATGTTGATGTTTGTGATGGATGTACTGTTTAATGTTTCAAAGTGTTGTTCTGTTTCAGTTGTGAAGGTCTTCCAGTTGGCTCTCTTATAAGTAACGTGTGTGTGTCAGTTTCCAGCTGGGGTGATTCTGGTTTTGGTAGTGATGATGATTGGGAGATGATCAAAGCCAAGGGTTTTGACCACTCTCCAGGATGTTGTAGGGGCTAAGTTTGGGGAGCAGAAGGTGATGTCTGGTGATGATGGGAGGAAGAGGGCTTGGTGTGGGATATGGGTATGTTGATGAAGATTATTCAGTACGAAAAGATTGTCTCTTTGGGATTGTAGTACCAGCACTCTGTCTGTGTTAGGGTTGTTGACATGCCAGGGCGATGCCTTGGCATTGAAACCACCACCCAGGATGATGTTCGGTATGTTAGTGATGTGGTGTACTTGTGGAGAGTAACTGTGTGGTACTGTGGGGGATAGTTGAGGGGGAATGTATTTGTTGTTATATGTGATTTGCTACCAATGTGTATTTTAAATTATTGTATTTTAATTTATTTTGTGGTAATCATAGGGGCATTTGCCTTCCTATTGTAATAGGAGAGATATATGGTAGGATACTTATTGAAAGAGTTAGGGAAAATAACAGAGGAATTAGTTGGAGAAGAACAGGGAGGTTTTAGGAAGGGAAGAGGTTGTGTAGATCAGATATTCATTCTTAGATCTTTAGTGGAAAAGTTTCTAGAGAAAGGGAAGAAGTTGTATGCAGTCTTCATGGATTTGGAGAAAGCATATGACAGGGTGGATAGACAAGGATTGTGGTAAGTATTAAGAATATATGGAGTAGATGGGAAGTTGCTGATGGCCATGAAGAGTATGTATGAGGGTGCTAAGGCTGCAGTGTGTGTGGATGGCGAACTGAGTGAATTTTTCCATTTGAAGGTTGGATTGAAACTAGGATGTGCCATGTCTCCATGGTTGTTCAATCTGTATTTGGATGGGGTTATAAAAGTGGTACAAGGTCGGACAGTGGATGTTGGAGTGGCCCTAGTGAGAGAGGGCAGTGTTTGGAAACTCACTGTACTATTGTTTGCAGATGATACTGTGTTGTTGAGTGAAGACAAAGGGAAGCTGCAAGGCTTGGTAGATGAGTTTGAGAGAGTGTGTAAGAAACGGAATCTAAAGGTGAATGTACGGAAGAGTAAAGTGATGGTCTTCGAGAGAAGTGAAGTCAGTGAATGTACAGTGAGATTGGATGGGGAAAATATGGAGAATGTGAGTGAATTTAAATACTTGGGTAGTGTGATGAGTAAGGATGGAAGTCTGGAGGGTGAAGTGCTTGAAAGGGTGCAGCAGGGAAGAAAGGTTGCTGGTTCCTTGAAAGCAGTGATAAGAAACAGGAAAGTGACCATGGAAGTGAAAAAGCTGCTACATGACAGTATTGTGATACCAACTCTAACATATGGAAGTGAAGCTTGGACCCTGTTGGAGGGACAGAAGTCAAGAGTGAGAGCTGTGGAAATGAGTTATTTGAGAGGAGCATGTGGAGTCACATGGAGAGACAGACTGACATATGAGGAAGTGAAGGAGCATTGTGGTGTGGATGTGGATGTGATAGGAAGCGTTAGAAGAAACACATTATGGTGGTTTGGGCATGTGGAAAGGATGGAGAGTGAGAGACTGACAAGGAGAGTATATGTGAGTGAGGTGGAGGGGGGAGGCCAGGGAGGGGAAGGCCAAGGATGAGATGGAGTGGAGAGGTATGTGAGAGAAGGGGATGTGAGCTGGGAGCAGGGCAGTGAAATGGTGGTGGACAGAGCAACATGGAGGAGATTTGTTTGTGGCCACCCCATATGGGATTTAGGCATCTGGCAGTAGATAGATAGTATTTCTGTTGTGGTGTCTTGTGGGGCAAGAAGTGACTTTGTGTGTGCAGTGGTATCTGAAAAGTTGATGGATTTGTGTACCAGGGTGATGAGTCCACCACCACCGCCGTCGGCCCGGTCGTGTCTAATGGTGATGAAATTATGAAATGTACGTGTTTTTGGTGTTCTGTGTAGTTTTGTGTCTTGTAAGATGGCAGTGTGTATGTTATGTTGTTTGATGATTTGTGTGAGTTATTGTTTTTTGGTGTTTATGCCATCTATGTTTAATTGAAGGATGTTTATGTTGTGTGTGCGATGTGTGTTGGGTGCTGCAGCACCGGGGGGAGGTGGGGGTGTGGGTGGAGGGGAAGGGGTAGGAGAAGGTTGTGATGGAGGTAAGGGTTGGGGTGGAATGGGAGGGGTTGGGGGATTGGATGGTGTGGTAAGGATCAGTGGCTGAGGAGGTGTCGAGAAAGTAGGAGTAGGGTTGGGGGTTGGGGGGGTTCGTGGGTGGGGGGAAGAAGCATAAGGAGCAGGTCCAGGTGTTTGTGTAATGTTTTCTGGATGCAAGTGCTGTGCAGGTGTAATGGGTCCATTTCTTGCAGGAATTGCACTGAACTGAACCCTTTGTCTGTCGGCTCAAATTGATAGGTTTTGAGCATGCTGGGCATGTGTATTTGTTGGTGGATCCTGGATTGCTCTCAAAGTCCCCGGCTAGAAGAAGTCATCGAGCAATGGCCACTGGGGAGTTATTTCTCAGTGTAGATAAAGTGGTGTTGTTGTGTGTGTTGTGTTGAGAGGTCTGGTACTTGCCTCTGCGACCGAAGCCACTTTCAGGTTCTCGGGGAGGTTTGCGGTGGTTTGGCCCGAATGCTGTCCTCCTCTTCTCTTCGACAGCCTCTGGTGGGTAGACCCACGGTGAAGACGCCGCCGCTGCAGGTCCTCTGTGTTAGTAATTTTCCTTTGTGTTTTTGCATCATCCACAAACATATGTACATAGCTTCCATTTCCAATGTTACTGTCTGTGTCATTTATATACACTAAAAACATAATTGGTGCCAGCGCTGAGCCCTGTGGAACTCCGTCATTTATATACACTAAAAACATACATAATTGGTGCCAGCGCTGAGCCCTGTGGAACTCCGCTAGTCACTTCCCTCCATGATGAGTAATTTCCCCTTAGTACTGTTCTCATTTTCCTTTTTATGAGAAAATCCTGCATCCAGCAGTACAGGTTGCCTTGGATACCTCTCTGTTGGTAGTTTCCATAAAAGTCTTTGGTGCAGTACTCTGTCAGATCTTTCTTGAAATCTAAATAGATGCTGTCCACCCATCCATCTCTTTTCTGTAATGTTTCTTTTACTATCATAGTAGTTTACTAGATTAGTAACATATGATTTTCTGTTTCTAAAACCAAACTGCCTTTCTGTTATCATACTGTGTTCTCGTAGATAGTTTACTTATCAGCTTTTCTAGTATCACACAGTACATCTCCGTAGTATGAGCCTATATGGGCGGCAGAGGTGCTCATGTACTAGGAATAAATAAACTAATGGGAAAATTAACATACGGGTGGCACCCCCCTCTATCAGTGACCTGTTTGAGGGCTGAAAGGCAACAAGAATATGGCTGCTTACCTTAATCAAAGAAGACAATAGACTTGATGTACATAAGAAAGGGTTCCAAGGCAGGGTGAGGCACTTAGTGTGCACCCCCTGCACCACTCGCCGCACTACCCAGTGCACCGCCAGCTGCACCGCCCGCCTCATCAGCCTCCTCACCAACACTTTCACGAGCCACCTCACTCACTTCCTCCATGAATTCTTCAAAGTCTGTTGATTACACCACTGACATCACCTCATCCTCTAGTTCCTTCCCAGGAATTGGCTCTGCAAAAGAAAGCACTTCTTCCTCGGGTTCCTGAATTTGTTGTGGCCCCTGAATGTAGCGTGTGATGAGGGTTTGATTCTTCCTATTAATTTCTTGATGGTGCTTCTCTGTGTAGTAGCAGAAGGTTCTGTCTAGTGAACTCAGAACCTCTTCCATTCGTTGCTGGCACAGTTCCAGGCGCTCAAATTCCTCCTTGAACCTGTTCAGGGTACACAGGATTCATCATCTAATCCTAGGCACTGGCAGACCACTCTCCATCACTTCCGCGTTCTGCTCTTGTGCTGTCAAGGTCTTTTGTTCGGAGTCTGCCTTGTCAACTCGGCTCGGGACTTCCTGTTGATCCTGCTCCACTGCTGCAGAATGTGTTTCCCCGATGACCCTCAGTGTCACGTCCTGCATCCCTGGCACTGCTTGTGCAGCTGTGAGAGTTGCTGCCTCAGCGTCCTCCAAGGGCTGAACAGTGGTTGCCTGCATTACATCACACAGGTGCGGCACGAGTAGGCGCCAGGCATGACTGACTGTGGCGACGCTGATGTTGTCCCAAGCATTCAGCAACAATTTGATAGCATTCTTGATAGAGAAGGACTGTCAAAATACCATTACTGACATTTCTGCAGTAGATGCGGTCGGAGCTGGTGCAGGTGTAGCGGGTGGTGCAGCATCGGCTCCCTCTGTGTCTATATTCTCGTCGTTGTTTTCTTCTGAGATTGCTTGAAGTTCCAAAGGGGTGTCGTTTTTTTCTCAGAGGTAGTCATACAGCTGGCAGTGGTACAGCTGCTTAACTGTCACAGTGAGCTCCTGGTCTAAAGGTTGCTTAAGGGAGGTTGTTCGGGGCGGCAGAAAAACAATCTTGGAATCCTTTTGGAGATCATCTAACCAGATGGGGTGACTGGGTGCATTGGCTAAAATTAGAAGCATCTTGAGCAGGATGCCAGGTTCCCTGCACTTTGCCTTGGCATCGGGGATGCAATGCCTCATCAACCAATCAGACAAAATGCTGGTTGTCATCCATCCTTCAGTGCTATTATACAGGGTGATTCACGAGTTTCTCTGGAAACTCTAGGAAATGCAAGCTTATGCACTTCTAAGCATAAAATACTCTATAAGTATAGGTATTTAATGTAATCTGACTTGTGAATGGTAGGCGGCCAGGCTGTTGGCGGTCTTGCTGTGTTGCCAGGTTACTCAATTTTCTTTTAAATTTTGCACGTTTTTCTCGTTCTGAATGAAACTATTCTTTCATTAGTCGTCTGGTAAGTAATTGTTCTACATAGAAAAGTATGTCACTTTAAAGTAACAAATAAATCTACTATTGAAGGAGTAAACATGGCAATGATGCAATACCAGTGATACTCAGAGCAGACTGACACTACAGTTCCCGCCAAGTGCTGGCGAGTGGCGAGTGTCGTAGGGCTATTTATTACAGGGACGGTTTCACCCACATTTCGCTACAATGCCATTCACTTTTACAAACGTGGAGTATGCAGATATGATTTTTATCTATGGGTTCTGGAATGGCAACGCTGAAGCATCAGCAAGAGAATACAGACGGAAATATCCAAACAGGAACCCAGATGCAAAAGTTTTTTACGTATACATGGAGAGGCAAGTTGAAGTACGACGCATAGTAGGAATGGTACACCGCAGCCCTAGCATCAGTACAAGAAGAATTTCATCCCGACTTAGTGTTCCACAAGTGAAGGTATGGAGGACATTAAAGCGGGAAGGTCTGTACGCATATCAAATGCAACAAGGTTAACATGTACAACCCGGGGATTCTGCTCAACGACTTGATTTCTGTACTTGGCTAGCAGATCATCCTCAGCTGTGCAAGTGCATTTTATACACTGATGAAGCCATATTTGCCCGCAGTGGATCACATAATACTCGTAATGCACATTAGTGGTCAAAAGAAAATCCCAAGGAGACAGCTCAGCTAAACGGAACTTTCAACACGATTTTCAGTTAATGTGTGTTGCGGTATGATTGACAACCAGCTGATTGGACCTCATTTCTTTGAAGGGAGGCTTTCAGGAGATGTCTGTGTTAATTTTATCAGAGATGAACTTCCCTTGTTACTTAAAGATGTGCCTCTGAAGACACGGCGATGTATCATTTTTCAACATGATGGGGCGCCTACCATTCACAAGCCAGATTTGAAAATTTCACCAGTTGTAAACCATTACATTAAATACCTATGCTTATGGAGTATTTTATGCTTAGAACTGCATAAGCTTGCATTTCCCAGAGTTTCCGGAGAAACTCGTGAATCACCCTGTATAAGTACACCCTGCTATCGTTTATGTTTTTTAAATTCCGGTAGCATCTTGGGTTTGCTGCAGTGTGGACGACAACAGGCCGCATCTTGTGACTGCCTGACAAGTTGACTGTAATCATTACAGTCATCTTGTTCTTATTAATCTTGCATCCTGGTGCCTGCCTCTGATATTTACTGATGTACATCAACTTCAGCATTGCCTTGTAGTACAGGGCCATCTCGTCCTCGTTGTAGATTTGATCCCTCGTGTACCTTCGCTCTTCAATGATGCCCCTCGTAATTGCAGGGTATTCTTTCAAAGCCAACTCATCCGCTGATGCTCGCTCCCCAGTGGTGCGTACGTGACGGAGCTCCCAACGCTTCAGGAAACGGCCAAGCCAGCCCACGGAGGCTACGAAAGGCTTGTCAACTCCCAGCTTACGACAAACAGCCCTGTAGAACAGTTTCGCCTGTTCACGAATGTGAGCACTCCTTCCTTCTTCTTGTGAATGATGTAACTCACAAGGTAACACTCCATGAGGATGATGGCAGTGTTAGTTAGCCTGCTGCAACTGTCAAGTTCTGCACCCCCATATGTCTTAGCTGTTTTCCTGATAGCATCTCGGTTTTTCCATATGGTGCAGTCCGTTGATTCAGCCAAACCAAGCTCCTTTTTAGTGGTGGTGTTTCCCTTTCCCTCTTCCTTCTTCTTATTAACCATGATCTTCTGGGTGTTGGTCAGGAATTTCTTGCGTCTTGCTGGCTCAGCAGACATGCTGATGTAATAGAGCAGAGTGGAGAAACGGCCCCAAAAAACAGCCTTACAATAGGCCAATGCATTTTCGTCAGAGCGATTTCCCTCCTATGCACATGCCATACCTCTAGTGAGTCCCTTTGTCCAAGCCATACAAGAGGTGCATTGTGTGCATCTATGTCATAAGGTGGACGGAGCATGGCGCATAGTGGAGAGGCAGTTGTCGCACTCGGGGTTCACACCGTAAATCACTGGATTTGGACAGTTTTTCGTGCTGCCTCATGTTGTGTGGGTGTGACTCACGTACTCTGGGTAGGAAAATACTGTATTAAAAACAGGTCCTCGCGCACTAAGGTTTTCGCGTACTTGGGGGATGTACTGTACTTACAACACTGGTCAGTGATGCTAGTTGGTAGTTGAGTGGATTTTGTCTATTCTCTTTCTTGAATAGGGGAACAATGTTTGCTTTCTTCCAAATATCAGGTTGTTTACCTTGACCTAAGGATTCCTTGAATATTAAATATAATGGTCTGCTTAACTCTTCCTCACATTCAGGTATAGTAGGACCACGGAATACTGGCCAGTCTTGGTGTGTCCCGTCACCTTGACACTGTTGCCATACTTCCAACTGACCTCCCATACGTCCAAGGCCATCTAAAAGTATTTTTAGATGGCCTTAATACAGCCCAGTTTAGTTTTACTTGTACAAAAAAGCTATAAGGTTTTTATGAAAGATTTGCTTTTTGTTAGTAATTACAAAGAACTCTGTACAACACCTGGCAGCGTTGCTTGTGCGATGTTGCCACACACACACACACACACAGAGGGAGAGAGACGGAGCTGCTCCTGGATCGAGGGGAAATAATCGCAGAACTAGCAGCGAAAAGGAGATAGCCTATTGTGATTATGTGGTTGAATGCGTGAGTGGTGGTCCCGTCGGATATTAGTTTAAAAAAACGCAAGTTTCAGCCCTAAAAATACAAGACAAAGTGAAAAAGAAAGTTTCCATATGGTTGTATCATGGCGGAGAGAGACGGAAGATTGTTTACAACTGGCGAGGGGGAATTTGCAGGCTTCTCCGAGCTAAATGTAGGCAAAGGAAGTGATAAGCTGCAACAAACAAGAGTAGCAGGTGTAGAGAAAACGGCGGAGAGGAATGTCCAGGAGTTAAAAAAGGTATGGGAAGTAATTAAGCAGCTGCAGGAACGGACCATACAGCAAGAGAGAGAGATCAAAGTCCTACAGAATAGACTGGAAAAAGCTACCACACGTAGTGAGGAACAAGAAAAAGAAGTTACAGAATTAAAGGCGAATAACGAATCCGCATCAAATGAAATAAAACAGCTGAAGAGGGAGAATAAGAGGTTGGAAGAAGAAAGGGACAGAATAAAAAGTAAACTAGATGAATACGAATCAAAATCGAGGAGGCAAGATGAGCATATTCAGGAAATTAAGGAGCAACATAAGGGGTGGAAGAAAATACAGGAGGAAGGAAATGTAAATTTGAAGGAAATCATAGAACAACAAAGTAAGGAAAAAGTGGAGAAGGAAGTGGTTAGAGTA
>JAGKTI010001475.1:70148-84086 GCA_018397915.1 Birgus latro | reverse complement strand
TTTTTTTTTTTTTTTTTTTTTTTTTTTTCCTTGGGGCTTAATGGCCATCGTCCTCCTGGGGGACATTAGGCCAACCAAGATATATTTTCAAAAGTGTTTAGGGCAGCCTCACGCCACTATCGCCCGAGCTTTCACCGCAGTCGTGGCGGGAGCATGTGATAGAATGCTCTAAGATCGGCTAGACGTGTCTCCTCCCCACGAATGATCAGGACGGGTCTGATCGCCTCACCCATGTCGGCAGCCCGGAGCAGGTCGTAGAGGGTGGTGTAGGTCGTGGCTCCGAGCTGGTACGACCGGGTGTGGGCATCGAGGGTCAGGAGGTGGCGGTAGGAGGCTACGTCTAGCCGATCCTTAAGGTCGATTAATGGAGGGCGAGATGGAGGGCCCTCTGCTGCTGGAGGAGGGGAGGACTCACTAATCTCCTCCTCGGCCGAGGAGCCGGTCGACGCTTCCTCGGCCATGGAGGCAGTATCTGAAGAGTCCTGCCCCTCCTCCGTCATCGCTGGCTGTTCGTGGATTTCTGCCGTGGTCTCTGTCGTAGTCCTTGAGATTGCCGGGTCGTCAACAGGAGTGGCAGTTTCCCTGTTGAGGGGAGCTTCAAGTCGCAGCCTTTTCCTCGGGGTCTGACGAGGGGCAGCAGATCGTCGCTGCCGGGCCCTACGCTCCCGTCGGCGGGGAATCGAGTGTACATCGCGGGCGAAGCACTCGGGGATGACAAGGGAAGGCAGCCCGTTCTCCTCAAAAATCCTAGGGAGGAGAACGCGCAAAGCCCCCTTATCACCCCCACAAAAAGCCTTCGCCGTCGCGACACACATCTCCACGAGTAGATTTAGTTGTTTGGGATTCCCAGGATCCCTAGCCCGATGTCCCTGGGCCGTGAGACGTCGCCGTGCATAAGCAGAGCCCTGCACAGCCACACCTCCCGGTCCAGTAACATCCCGGGCCTCAGGACCCTTTGGGGTCCCAAACAAACTAAATTCCACCCGCTCTCCATCACCTAGGGAGCGTTGGAGGTGGCGTGGATTCGGCTTAACGATCGCCGAGCGGTGCTCAAAAACATCAACACCAGTATCCTGGCGTTTGATGAACCCGTACCCCGCACTCACGTTAAACCAAATCACCCTCCCCTTGATCTTCTGGGCTGCAGGAACCTGTGGCTGACTTGTAGCCCCCCTCAACGGGTCGCAGGCATTGTCAGCACTGACGTCTGTCATGGTCGGCTGCTGGCTCCTCTCTCTCCTCTCGAGATCCTCTCAGAGACAAATATAACATACACTAATACATAGATTCTGGGTTAGCCGGAAACGGGCTAGTGCAAGGTTTTACTGAATAACAAACTGTCTCTTTACTGGCTTTGGGAAAGTATGGTAGTATGAACCCAGTATTTACGGCACATCTATTACACTTATTACAATTCACCACAGTCGTATAGGACTGGACGGCACGGATACACTGGTTACATTACATTACATTACACATCATAGATACAGATCACTTGTGTCGGTATATCACGAACAGAGATGCGCGAGCGCTGTCACACAGAGAATGGGAGGGAGACTAAAGTATTTTCGTACACTAGGGAGACACTCGTAAGTAAGTAAGATACACGAGGGTTAGTGTGCCTTAACACTGGGGAGGGAGGTGAATACTATACAAGGGGCGGCACGATCACTTTGTAATTATTTAGTTTCCTCTAGAGCACTGACTTGTTAATTCTTCAGCTGATGTATTTTCTGCCATCACTGGCCTCAATACTAACAAGGCATATGGGCCTCATGGAGTCCCTCCTGTTGTCCTCAAAAACTGTGTTTCTGTGCTTACACCCTGCCTAGGTAAACTCTTTCACCTTTGTCTGTCAACTTGTACCTTTCCTTCTTGCTGGAAGTTCGCTCTCATTCAGCCAGTCCCAAAGAAGGGTGACCATTCCCAACCCTCTAACTATCTTCCAGTTGCTTTAACATCCTGTGTCTCAAAAGTTTTCGAGTCAATCCTTAACAGAAAAATTTTAAAGCATCTTTTCTGTCACAACCTTCTTTCTGATCGTCAGTATGGGTTCCGTCAGGGATGCTCCACTGGCGATCTTCTCAACTACCTTTCAGACTCCTGGTCATCCTCCTTTCGGGACTTTGGCGAAAGCTTTGCCATTGCACTTGACATCTCAAAGGCTTTCGATCGAGTCTAGCATAAATCTTTAATTTCCAAACTGCCCTTCTACGGTTTCTATCCTTCTATCTGTGCCTTCATCTCTAGCTTCCTTTCTGGTCGTTCTATAGCCACTGTTGTAGACGGCCATCGTTCTTCTCCTAGACCTATCAACAGTGGTGTTCCTCAGGGCTCTGTCCTATCACCAACTCTCTTCCTTTTATTCATCAATGACCTTCTAAGCTGTACATCTAACCCTATCCACTCATATGCTGATGATTCCACCCTTCACCTTTCCATTCGGTTTCCGCAACGTCCATCTTAGCAGTTACTTCAACAAACAAGGATGAGGCGATGGCACACCTAATGTCTGACTTGGCTCGTATCTCTGATTGGGGTAAAAATAATCTTGTTATTTTTAATGCATCAAAGATTCAGTTCTTACACTTATCAACCCGACAAAATCTTCCTCGGGATTACCTACTAATGTTTGATAATGAACAGTTATGTCCTGCATCATCCTTGAACATGCTTGGGGTTTCTTTCTCTCGGGATTTGTCTTGGAAAGAACATATTACATCTCTTGTGAAATCTGCTTCCAAGAGATTAGGTGTGCTAAGCCGATTCCGAACTTTCTTTACCCCTGCACAGTTGTTGACCTTGTACACGGGTTTTATTCCCCCGTGTATGGAGTACAACTCTCATGTGTGGGGAGGCTCACCACATGCAGCTCTTCTCAATAGGGTGGAGTCAAAGGCTTTTTGTCTCATTAACTCTCCTCCTGCTCTTCTCAATAGGGTGGAGTCAAAGGCTTTTCGTCTCATTAACTCTCCCCCTCTTACTGATTCCCCCTCAACCTTTGTCTCTTCACCGCACTGTTGCATCTTTATCTTTCTTCTGTCGCTACTTCAACGGTCACTGTTCCTTTGAACTGTCTACTTGCATCCCTCCGCCTCTACGACGGGCACGTAGTACCCGTCTAGCAACAAACTCTCATCCCTTTTCTGTCCAACTCTCTAATGCAAGAGTTAACCGTTACTCCCAGTCCTTCATTTATGCAACTGGTCAACTCTGGAACTGTCTTCCTCTGTCTGTATTTCCTACTTCCAATGATCTCCAGTCTTTCAAATGCAGTGTGTCCAGGCATCTCGAAATGAACGGATCTTGAATTTGGCTCTCTTTTGTATTGTTTTTGCTTTTTCTTGGAAGGAACAGTATGCAGGCCTGTGGCCTTTGGTTCCTTCTTCCTT
The DNA here is from genome assembly GCA_018397915.1 of Birgus latro. NCBI lineage: Eukaryota > Metazoa > Arthropoda > Malacostraca > Decapoda > Coenobitidae > Birgus > Birgus latro. The sequence goes on along the minus strand of JAGKTI010001475.1, from coordinate 80,694 downwards.
GCATTAAAAAAACAAAATCACTGTGGGAGGAAATGTTACTTAATATACCAAAGGGGCACGCTGTGCTCCATTCGTAATACACCTGCACTGGGGATCACTAAAAGCTCGTCCAGACTTATACACTGGGGTTCTCTGGGTATTTTCACTGAGCCAACACACTGTGAGAGATACACTCGCGTCACATTCATGGCTGGGTAATATTCACTGGTCCAAAAGTCGCACATTGATTGGGCCCTTCTTACTACACTGGTGGGCCGACTCCTGATGCCTCAGATTGGTGGAGTGAGGTGAGGCTCGTCCTTCAAGGAGCCCCACGCAGGGGTGCGGGGCCAAGGGCTGGGGACAAAGAGAGCCAAAAGGCGGGCCCGGCGCCAGCTCCGGGGAGTGCCGGGTGGGGCCCCACCATCAGGTAGGTCACGCCCTGGAGTCCTGGGTAGGCCCCGAGGTATCTGGCAACCCAGGGTACTGGAACTCAGGGTGGCTGGACAGCAGCAACTGCGGGAGGGCGTCATTGCCGTCAGGGCTGCCTCACGGGAACCTCGGGCTGGGGGCATCATCGGCAGGACCTGGCAGGAACTCGGCCTAGGCTGCTGCTGCCCACGTAGGCGGGGTTAGAGGAAGCCAATGCCCTGGATAGGGCCTTGCCACGGCTCCAAGAAAGGGTCTACCCCAGACTCGCCTACTGCTAGGGAGGGAGTATGTCCCACCTGGCCGCAGGAATCAAGGTGGGCCAGGCAAGGGACTTCCCCGTTGGAAGCTATCCTAGGAACAGAGGGTGAGGAGCGGACTGTGGCCTGCTTTGCCTCCCCCGTGCGACTAGTGGCCTCCACGGCAGTTCCTCTGTCCTGTTGGACTCCAGGGAACGCAAGTCGAGGCTCGTTCTACCCTGTCTCCACGAAGGACTTCCCAGTCTGGAGCTATTCTAGGAGCAGAGAATGAGGAGCAGATTGCAGCCTGTTCTGCCTCCCTTGTGTGACTAGTGGCCTGCATGGCGGTTCCTCTGTCCTGTTGGACCCCAGGGAAATCACGAGTCGGAGCTCGCTCTACCCTGTCTCCACGAGGGGAAGGAGAGTCTCCTGTAGGGGAGGAGCGGACGATGGCATGCTCTGCCTCGTGCCCGACGCGGCTAGAGGCCTGTGTCGCAGTTTTACAGTAGATGGCAGCAGACGCACGGCTTGTGGTCTGTACTGTGAGGCTGAGTGGAGAAGTAGTAGAGGGACACACAATGGCCTGTCCTGCTTCATAAACAGCACAGCTTGTGGCCTGTACTGCGGTGCTACTCTGGGGGGATGAACTGCAGGAAGCTGGTGGCCTGTCCTGCCCGACCGATACGGCTTACAGCCTGTATCGAGGCCCTGCAGCGGGTAGGCAACTGGGAAACGGATGGTGGCCGGTTCTGTCCCTTTCACGGTACAGCTTGTGGCCTGTACTGTGGCATTGCGTGGAGTTGAGACAACTCCACCCCTGACCTGCCGACTGGAATTTCAGCTGGTGACTAGGTGCCTTTTACTGCCACCTTGGCGTGGCATCGGCTGGGAGCAAGAGGGGTGCCAGGATGGGACACAGGTGAGCCGTTCCTGCTCAGAGCTGCTCGGTGTAAGCTGCGGACCCCCAGTAGTCCTTTGGGGGCTGGGGTTGTCGTCGTCATCTGCAGCACCTACCTCTAAATCACGCATTTTAGTTATGCTGCATGTATATGGGTGCAACTTCTCGTCGCTCAGGCGTGGAGCATGGAGCGAGGTTCTCTTTCTAGACTGGGTTGGGCTCTTTTAAGGCATTCAGTGGGAACTGGGCATAAAACTCAGGGCAACAACCTTACACACATATTACCACAAATGACAATACTGTTACAATATACAGTATATGGCACACTTTACAAGGAAATATCACACACAGATAGACAGGCCTGGAGGACTTGGTGACAGGAGGGTGTGACTGGGGCTTGCTATAGGATGAGGGCCAGTGGTAGTGGAGTGCCCGGGTCAGCGGCCTGCGTCAGGTGACCCTGGGGTCGTTGGGGCTTCCAGGTCCTGCGTCAGGAGGCCGACCCGTCGATATCTCATCTGGGAGTGGCCAGAGGGCTATAGTAGGGGGTGTGCCCTTCAAAAGGAGTAGGGGCTGGGCGTAGGGGCTGGGTCCGAACAGGGAGAGTAGGCACACTTGCCTGTGCTTACCCTACTGGTGAGGAGGTCTTGCCCCGGGGTCCTGGGGACAGCTCGGCTGGTCATGGGGCTGCGGTCTCGCTGCTGAGCCTCCGTCAGGTGTGGGCTGCGGCAGCTCGGGGTGGCAGAGTCCGACAGGGGCTGGGGTTGCCGGGGGTCAAGGAAGAGAGCTAGGACTCCAGACACCAGGGGTCCCTGCCAGGCCTCCTCCAACTGCTGGTTCGGGGGGGGATGTCCTTGTGGGGAGAGAGGGGGAGGGCACTTGCCGTGACCCTTTCTTTTCGTTCTTTACCTGGAGCGGCAAGGTGGCTGTCTCCTAGGTGAGGCAAGGTGGCCGTCACCGTTCCTCCTTTTGTGAAGTTAGAGTGAGGGCGGCTGGTGTCCGTCTCCTCCCCGTGTGGGGCAAGGTGGCCATCACCCGCTGTGAGTGAGTGCAGCAAGGTGGCCGTCATTTGACCTCTTTTTGTTGAGTTATAGTGAGGACAGCTAGTGTCCGTCTCCTCCCCGTGTGCGGCAAGGTGGCTGTCACCTGGTGTGAGTAAGTGCGGCAAGGTGGCCATCACTCTACCTCCTTTTGTGGATTTATAGCAAGGGCGGCAAGGTGGCCGTCTCGTGGCCGACTCTGGGGTGCTGTCTAGGGCTGAAGGAGTAGCCCCACCCAGAACCTGGCAATGGCTGGTCCAGCGGAGGTGTAATTTGCCATGACTGTAACCTCTGTGGCGAGTCACCTGAGCGTGAGAGGGGCAAGCAGGAGAGAGGCAGGTGCGCCCATCTTGTACCGATTCCGTGCTGCTCATATATATATAAGTATACAGTACATTCACACCTATCTTTTTTACACTTGTTTACCATTTTTTTAACTTCTTGGCCTGCCATGCATCTACTCACTCAACAGCTCACTTCCGTAATACCCTTTATCTACCATGATGGCTGAAATGCGTGAAGCAGAAATCACAGTGGGGCGTTCCATGGTCGCAGACGACAGCGACACCACTAGCCTACAAAGGACCACCCGGGGTGCACGGCCAACACCAAGCGGTTCCGGACAGAACCAGCTCACCTGTTTGAGTCCCCGGTGCCTCTCTCACTCCCATCCGACACTGCACCAGGTGAGTAGGAAAAGCTACCTAGACCTCAGCAAAAGTCATCCTCGCCATATTAGGGGCGGAGATGATTCCCCAACGCCGTGGTACAGGCCATCGTCCGTACCAGGTCTGAGGCGGAGCAGGCCATCATCCATTCCTCAGTTGCCACACCCCTTGTAGGGCTGCGACACAGGCCACTGTCCATGTCAGGTTGAGGCAGAGCAGGCTATCTTCCACTCCTCTCCTGCAGTCTCCCCCAGAGGCAGCACCATGACCCAGGAAATCGTCCGTCTCAGGTACGAGGCATGGCAGGCCATCGTCCGCCCTCTGCTGCTTCCTCCTGTAGGACCGCGACACCAGCCATCGTCCATATTGGGCGTGAGGCAGTGAAATGTAAATATGTTGTATGTGCCATGAATGTCAGGTTAATAGTACCATACCTCAACCAGAAGGTATAGTGACAGACAGCATTTGTATACAGTGTTAAATTACCCCCGGCCAACCCATTGTAATGTTTGTGATGTATTGTTGTTCTTTGTGAAATATCTGGAATACATGTGTAATATTTACTGCCTTGTTTTTGTGTCCAGTCCTACTCTTTGGAGTTATCTCCCGGTCTAGAATAGGGACCTGCTATAGCCTGCGTGTTTGAGGGCGAGAAACCGACCCACAAATACGTAGCACAACACTACCCTTAAAATTACGGCACTACACATTCACTGGGGGATGCGGGGGACTCCACTCGGGATATAAATTAGGCCAAAGTTACTATTAGGCTCGTCCAATCTTACACTCTGGGCTCTTGGTCACTTATGACTAGAATATACTATAGGGAATCACTCGCATGGTATAAAATAATGCACACATATATCTGGGTCTACAAAGCACACACATAGGCAAAGTCCACTCGCTTCACTATCACTGGTGGGCCGCAGATTGGTTCCTCCATCATATGAAGAGAATGGATAATGAGCGATTGGTGAAAAATATAACTAGATCTGATGTGAGAGGTGTGAGGCTGAGAGGAAGACCACGAATTGGTTGGATGGACAGTGTGAAGAGAGCGTTGGATGCGAGAGGGTTGTGTGTTGAGCAAGGAAGAGTGACTGATGGAAATGAATGGAGAGAAATTGTGAATGAATAAATGATGACGTAGCCCTTAGGGGATATTCTTCCGCATTTTGTCTGATCAGCTGATCAGGTCAGGTGCGGGTAAGGGGATGAGTCCATTATGATGCGGCAGGGTAAACCAGCTTTGCTGTCGGGCCCTGCTGAGGATGTCACTGACTGAACTGCGTAGTTGACCCTCGTGCGGTGTGGTGGGGTGAGGATCTGTCCCTTTTCCCCTTTGGGGCTAAGACGGAAATGAATGTGTATGAGTGGATGAATAAATTGGTAGTGTGTTGACCTGTCTCGGCTACCTCCCTTTTCTTGGGGGAAGCAGCCTAGGTATATAGATAGATGTTTGGTTACTGCCGTGTTTTTGTGTCCTGCCCTCCCTCTGGCATGCTGACCCGGTCTTGATAAAGAACCCCACTGTAAGCCTACATACTCGAGGAACGCGAAATCGGTCCTCAGAGGCTCAGAGACGTGGCAAGTTGAACTCTACCACTCGCATACGTATCTGAGGGACAAGTAGTTGAACCTCAAAAACGTAGCATAACACAAAGCCTACGCTATTGAATGAACACAGACCTTGATAGTTCCCTATGAAAATGAATTATTATAATAGTAATTTACTGATCTTAAATTGTCCATGTTTTGACGGAGAATTGCCTTGATGGGGAACTGTCCAGGAACTGAAGATGAAGAGTACATACTGTATAGTCAGTTGCCACTTGATCAAAAACGTGTGAGGCAACGTCTGCTGATGCAAATTTGCTGTTTATATATCTGTGAAGAAGTTATTTGTTAGAAGTTTGAGTGAAGTTGCAAGGGAGTTACAGGTACACTTACAGCGTTGGTGAGGGTGTAGGAGTCAAGCAATAGACAGGTGAGTTGTTTGGGTTGACGTGTCACTTGGAACCTTGAATCATTGCACTTCCTGTTGCGCTGCTTCTGACACCTTCAGTTTAGTTGCTGGCAGCTGGATATACATATCATTAGGGATCAGGTATTTGGCATGGTTTTGCTTCATTGTAGACCCTGCATAATCCTCAGCGTTTGTAAAACTTCATATAAGTGGATTTGCTTACCGTGTTGGGACCAGATGGAATCTGGACACTTGGACAGTCAGAAATTTTCTGGAAGAGGTTATTGAACGTACTGCATTTTCACAGCTGTTCATATGAGGTGTGATGGGTGTCAGCATTATGATAGGTTTTTTATACACTGCTCAAAATAGAATAGTACTAGGATCATTTTCCTGAATATATTGAGTTTATAGCAAACATTTGTTCAAAATCATGTGCTAATCATGAGAATCATTCACAAATGAGACTCTCAGTGAAATATGACCGCCGATTTTCAAAAGATTGGATGAAAAATTTATCTTTGGAAAAGATGAACACCAAAATGATAATCACACAGTGAATCAGATAACACATTTTGTTGACTTAATGAGTTTAACTCGACTCCAAATCAACATTAATAATGGGCAGCTGCACCATTGAGTCTTACACACTCTTGACAATGCCTACGCATGGGCAGAATTGTGTTCTGGATCATATTACGGTCAGTGCTCCTCCACTCATCCTGGAGAGAAATAATTAAGTCCTGGACATTGGAAACGGGGGCTGGTGGTTCCTCCTGAATAGTATCATATTTGGAATAATTTATATCATGATTGAGATAATTACCAAAATATCCTTGAGTACTATTCTATTTTAAGCAGTGTATTTTTGTACATGATAGTCCAAAACTATCCATATGGAAATCCTGTTTTTAAGTTGGAGTTAACCACTAACGCTATCTGTAATTCAGCCAGACTGCTCCAGTTATTGGTCACTTTCCTGGATACCAGGAATTTATTTGGTAGGGATACTGGAGCTTTTTCTCACATTAGCTCTTCTCTGTATTTTTTTTCTAGTGGTTTTTCATGTTTCAAACATTGTTATGGCTGTTTTATTGAAAATAACACTTTGCCATTTTCACTCCCCCCTCCCCACCCCTCTCATAGCAAAAATAGGAATTTTTAACAAAAACAACCATCAGAAATCAGGTCAGTTTTCTGTAGTTCACATCACTCGATTTTGAAACAAAAAGACATATTCTGGTTGATTTTAGTGTGATTTGAATGAATTTGAGCTTTTTTGTCCGAAGTCACTCATTTTGGAGATTAGGTCTACCCAAGGCAAAATATATCTATTTTTGAGCAGTTACGGAATTAGGCAGGTCACATGCAGCAGTGTTTACCGACGATCTCACCGACTTGCCTTGTTGTTTGCCAACCTTTGCTCCGACTGGACCCATCAGTGTATCTCGTGTCAAAACGATGGGAGACAATGATTTAACCAAACCTAGCCTAATCCAACCTAACCTCACTTGCATTTGACAGGCAGCTTTCAGATGTAAAAAAATGCACATTAAGAATGTTAAATATGGCTGGCTACTGGCAGATGTCAGCGGAGATCCGTGGTAACTAAATATGTGGTAGGTTTTTCACGTTAAATATGGTTTAAATTTCTGAAAAATTTATAGTAGAATAGGATCAAAATAACTTGGTTGTTAGATTTCCTGGATCGAGTGATGTGAACTACTGAAAATTGACCAAAAATGAATTGGAACATGAAAAACCATTAGAAAAACTAGGTACTGTAATACCGTACCAGAACTGGGTAGCAAATTTGCTTAGAGCAGCAGGGATCAAAGGACATGCGCTAAAATGGGTTGAAAACTTTCTGTAGAATAGAAAATGATTGTTAAAAGTGAAGAGAAGTAGCTGCCATACAGTATTTCATATTGGCTTAGTATGTATTGTAATGTCCTGTAGGGCAGTGTTCTGTTAATGGTCTTGATGAAACTCAATCCGATGGGAAGTTACTTGCAGATGATGCCGAAATTTTTAGAAGAATCTGAAATCCTGTAGAGTGTAGACAGTGTTACTACCAGATCTGAACAAACTGTTGAAATGAAGGCAGAATTGGGTGCTAACTTTTAATTGAATTCAAGGTGATGCATATGGGTTGGAAGAACCTTGTATTTCGTTGTGAAATGAACAACACTCCTATGAAAGCAGCCAAACAACTAAAAAACCTTGGTATTACAATAACTTCTAATCTCAAACCATCTGCTCATACCATAGCCTAATCCAAAGTTGCAGCAAAGGCTAAATCCATGCTAGGCAGGATTAAGAGAATTTTAATGCTTCTTTTGTTTGTAGTCACAGATCATGATCTGATTCAGATCTGAATCCAGATTTTGCTCCTCACATTCATGTTAAAAGAGCAGGTGATCCATTGAGGATCTTAACAATAGCTGGCCATGAGGCAAATCTTACCTGAAATGTTTTTCCACAGCTCTGTGTGTATAGTGCTTGCCATGGCTAATAATAAAGTTACATGAATAATATTTATGCTGGGATCAATTTTATGGCAGATATGAGGTACCATATATGTTTTCCCACTTGGAAGACCAGAGGGGTAATCTTCAAGGAGACATGAAACCACCTTATTTTGCCATTCTCTCTCTCCTGAGTGTGCCTTCAAGTTTCCTATGGGATGAAGGCAGATGGACGTCATCTTAGAATGCTGTTTCGGCATAGACGTTCCCTCATCATTGCTGATTTATCCAAGCCCAACCCAAATGATCATAACATACCCTCATTTATTGTAGCCTACCCATACCTAACCTAACCAAAAACTTTGTTACCCAACCCAATTTATCAAAACCTAACCTTATTTAGCTTAATTTATCCTAGCCTAACCTTAACCTTACCAAGTAATCCTAATTTAACGTAACCTCATTTTCGCTAATTTGAGTGGAGAAGGGAGAAAAAGTGAGCAGATGGAGAGAACACTTTAAGGAATTGTATAATGCAGAGAATGAAAGTACAGTAATGCGAGTATAAGTGACTAGGAGAAGGAGGGATATGAGAAGAGGGAAAGAAATCAGTAGGATGGAAGTTTTGTAAGCAATGAAGAAAGTCAAAATAGGGAAAACCTCAGGAATTGATGGAGTGTATGGTGAAATGCTGAAGCACTGTGGAGAGATAGTGTCAGGGGGAAAATGAAAATGTGTCAATGGACACTAAGAATAACTATTGAGTCGATTATCATGAGAGAATCAACTCGTGAAATCAAGTAGCGATTTCACTTTTATGCTGGCTTACTTTGCCAATTCTCTAGAGTCGAGAATTTATAAACTTTCTCAACAGTACACAGCAGAGACTAAATGCTCAAGAAGGCTGTATTACTGTACTGTTGGCCTCTGAGAAAGTTAGTTTCTCCCCTTAACACTCAAAAAATAATAATACAGTAAAACCTCGATATAACGGACTTCAGTAGACCAGAATTCGCTTTTATCGGACTCGAGGAGCTACCGGACTAAACTCCTATATATCGGAAAAAGTCCGATATAGCCAGAAAGCAGTCCGGACTGCCTGACAACTTCAGCTATGTTCACCACAATAAGACAAGTAAAAGACATGTTTTCCAGTGCACAGTACAGTATTATTATACCATTTGATTAAAGCAGTGAAGGTATAACACAGTACAATACTGCAATGGTGGTGAAAACTACCGATGCAATCCGGACTAATGTCTGATATATCGGAAAAAGTCCTGATTAGCAGGGGTACGTCCGGATGTCGCTTTTACCGGAAAATCGCATATTTCGGACTGGCCTGAGCCCCAATTAGTCCGTTATAGTCAGGTCTTACTGTAATAATAATAAACAGGATCTTGGCTGAGCCAAACTCCTAGCTGGCACAACGGATTTTAAGAATTAATACCAAGAGCTGGCCTAAGTACCAGTCGTGATTAATATAAGAAGTTGTGCTAACTTGGAGTAGCAAAAGTGTACTAAATATGTGGGGAAATCAAACACGACTGTTACATTTAACTAAGCTCAAGAAAACAAACTGTAAATTTATTAATTACAAGAAAATAAATTTACGTTACATGATTCTGTTCAAAATCAAAGAAAGGGAAATGTACTCACTCAAGCACTCAGACAAATAGCTAAATAAAGCACTGAGCTAAATAACCTTAGCCTAGGAAAAAACAAAAGAAATACTAATCAGTAGAGATGAGACCGCCGCTTCTATAGTCGATCACCAGGTTGGTGGAAGATTCGGGAAAACGCCGATACTGCAGGATGTTCAAGATCACTCGGCGTTGGGTATCGCAAACCCGCTCTTCGTGACTGCTAAGGGACGACTGACTCGGTGCTTGATCTAAACAGAGGCATCATGTGAAAAGGGTGTGGCCACCTAATGGCTAGGGAGGCAAGTGCAAACAAATGACAAGTCGGAAATTATCACTCAGAGGAATGCACTGTCTGTACGCAAAGACAATCACTCACGAAAGAATGACGAAAGTTTTGAAAATTTGATGCAAATATAAGTACACGAGTGCACGGTTAAGAGAATGGCGAATTCTCATGGACTTCAGAACTATTCATCGTTCCTACAAATCACTCCATGTCATGATTTACGGTACATAATTTCACGATGTAGAAAATTCGTGACATTACGCCCCTGGAAAATCAAATTTTTCCTTGGAAAAATTTCTATCTATCTATCTATTGCCAGACGCCTCAATCCCGAACGGGGTGGCCACAAACAAATCGCCTCCATGTCACTCTGTCCCCTGCCATTTCACTACCACGCTCCCAACTCACACCCCCCTCTCTCATATACCTCTCCACTCCATCCCTCCATCTCATCCTCGGCCTCCCCCTCCCTCTCGCCCCCTCCACCTCACTCACATACACTCTCCTCGTCAATCTTTCACTCTCCATCCTCTCCACATGCCCAAACCACCTTAACGTGTTTCTCCTAACGCTTCCCATCACGTCCTCAACCACACCACAACGCTCCTTCACTTCCTCATTTGTTAGTCTGTCTCTCCATGTGACTCCACATGCTCCTCTCAAATAACTCATTTCCACTGCTCTCACTCTTGACTTCTGTCCTTCCAACAGGGTCCAAGCTTCACTTCCATATGTCAGAGTTGGTATCACAATACTGTCATGTAACAACTTTTTCACTTCCATGCTCACCTCCCTGTTTCTTATCACTGCTTTCAACGAACCAGCAACCTTCCTTCCCTGCTGTACCCTTTCGAGCACTTCACCCTCCAGACTACCATCCTTACTCATCACACTGCCCAAGTACTTAAATTCACTCACATTCTCCAT
>JAGKTI010001475.1:40317-61188 GCA_018397915.1 Birgus latro | reverse complement strand
TGCACAGACCCAGGTCCAGGCAATGGATCTGGGACCCCTAGCCCACCAGCTTACTAGTGGCTGTGGTAGTGGCCTCGGGGCACCCTGCCAGGACACCTGCAGGGACACCCTCCAAGCGCGGCTTGGCACTGCAACTGCCCCGCCATTATACACCCACTGATAGGGCAGCCTCCTGGGGCGCTACTCCCAGGTTCGGGCCCCTCTCTAATGAGCGGAAGCGGCAGCCTGGGAACCGCAATGCCCTGTACCCTCTAGCACAGGTTCGAGCCCCATCTCGCCCCGGACCCATGATCTATGCCGGCGGAACCCCAGTCAAGCCTCCCCCCAAAGTCCGCCACTAGGTAGCGGGGGCAAAGTTTTCTGGCCGCATGCCCTTGCTGGCGTCAACCCCTGTAATGTAGTGGGGTACGTTGTGTGATATGTAAAGCGCATGTGGTGTAGTGCATAGGATAGTTAGAGGAAATGTTTGGGAGAGTATGCTGGTCTACTCTCCATGTTACTGTCACACTGAAAAGGTCAGCAAAGGAGGATGATTAGGTAGCTAGTGAAAGGAGCTCCAGCTCTCCCTATCACCAGCATTCCATTCCCCTCGGGAGTACTACCCTGTTCGGCCCGTGCTACAGCCTCCTCCTACAAGTTAGTTGTTTTTACGGGGTGGGGCACTAACCCACCACCAACCCTTGTAGTCGCCTCTTATGACAAGCAGGGATACTGGGGGAGAATTCTTGAAAAACCCCCTACCCCAGTTCAGCTTCGCCCAATTTGGCATGGATGGGTACATTTCTTGCAGCCTGGTGTGCACATGGTTTGGACCACAGGGGAGTGTTTACAAGTAGCTCTCATCCTTGTCGTACCAGCACACATCATCGTATTTTGGACACTTGACATCACAAGGTATAACCCTGTGACCACAGAAAAACATTAGGCTTGCTGTATTATTTTGATAACCCTGGACTATGTCCCACTGCACAGGAACACAGCCTTCACAGAATGCTAGACTATTTGAAAAGTCACGCTTGCCCTCGCAGGCAAGGGGGGTGTTGCCTTTGACACTCCTAGGGTGTGTCGTGGTCACTTGTGATAGGCCAAAAGTAAAGCATAGGCTTAGTCATTCATCTCTCAGCTGCATGATTGGTTCATGAATAGTGATGGGGGCAACATGGGGGGAAATAATGACCAGGAAGGCTGACAGAGCATCATGCTCAGAAATCACATTAAACCTGCACCACAGTCATGGAAAGTAATTTTCAAAATGATCACAAAACCCCTCTAATGATGCATTTTTGAAGAAAATGCTATAAAGGAGACCCCCTCCCCCCTGTTTTGATGAGGAACATCATGGAACATGCAGTAAACGCTGTTGGGCATTGATAAACCAAAGCAAAAAAGTACTGGGCCACTTTTCACACAGCAGTGTTGGTTGGCCCAGGTCATGAACATATGCACTCCAATTAGGTTTTCTGTTACTAGCTGTACCAGAAGTTATGATGTAAGTACTGTAGTTGGTTTTATGTACAGTTGATAAAATAGAGTGGTAGGTGGGGGCACTCACCATCCACTCAATGTGGTGCTGCCTTGGGTGTCTGCCTTTTCCCCTCTTCTTTCTTTCCTCTTCTGTCTTTCCTCTTCTTTCTTTCTTTCTTTCCTTCATTCTTTCCTCTTTCTTCTGCCTACAGGTGACTTTACACTCCCTCTTCTATCTTTCTTTCCTTCTTTCTTTCCTCTTCCTTCTGCCTATGGGTGACTCTACATTCAGTGACAAGCCAAATGGTTTCCTGTACACCAGGAAACCATTTGCTATGCTGTATGGTAACCATATAACCAAGTTACCGCACCTGGTGGTTTAGTGGGTAATTAGGGTGCTCCAGTTGGATTGAACCTGTGTAGGTGTATATCCAAGGGGTGGTTGGGGTTTATTGCTCATGTAATGCCACCCAAGGATGAGTGAGTCTGGTCACTCTCATCTTAAATGTCAGGACCAACTTGCCTAGCCCCGGGTTCCTACGCTCCTCATAGGGCGACATAGGATTGGGTGATGGATGGATAAAATAGAACAATCTGACATCACAAATGATGGCTGTGGCAAAGTCCTAGATGTTTTTACCCCACATTAATTGTTTGGGTTCATAAGGGTGCTAAGTGTAATGCTTATTTGACATTTTGTGGTTTGTACTGTTATCATGTGCATATTTTGGAGATTGTAATCATATTTGATCATCACTGGTATGTCAGTCATTTCAGATAGCTACTATTGGACCCCTCTCCAAAGAAACTTTTTGATTGACTGTTCTTTTATTAGTGTCTTACATTACAGTAAAATCAATTATCTGGTTTAATTCAGCCAACCCCCATGCCAGATATTGCAGAACACTGGATTTTACATAATACCCCCAATTGGCTATCCATTCGGCATTGAGCTGGATCATGTGTTACAGTACTATCTGTCTTGACCCTCTATCCTAAAAACTTTCCCACAATAGTACCCATGAGTAAAAATTTAGAATTAAGCATAAAATACTATAGAGTTTTGATACAGTACACATAGTACAGTAATTCCATATATATTGTATCATAATCATACTGTACTCACCTAGTGTTGGCATCAATGGAGGGTAGATAAGCAGAGATGCATTCCCACTATACAGTAGTCAGAGAACTAGATCAAAGAGCACTGAGGGGTCACAAAGTTAGTCACATCAGTACAGCAATGAACGACGGATGAGAGGCCGCAGATTAAGTCACAGCACTAGGGCTTAACCACCGTGTGGGTCACAAGAGCAGAACGCACCGATACGTCCTCAGTGTACGACATCCACTGAAGAAAGTGAGAGAGCGACGGTAGGTGTGGTGCACCGTGTGGGCCACTCCTGCAGTGCATTATGATTGGTTGGTGTGTTGCAGGTTCATCTGCTCACGTGTGGATTGGGTCCTGTGTCTGAGCCAGAGGGCTGATTGCTTCCCATTTCTGAGCCAGATATTGCATAATTTTGCTGGATGTTGCTTTAGTAGAGGTGAGCAAAAAGCGCCGGATATTGTGATGACGGATAATTGAGAGTTTAATGTAGTTGCCTTAGGGATGATTTAGTATATCAGACTTTTATAGAATGAGTTTGAATGTTCAGCATGGAGTGTGTGTTTGAATAGCCAAAGATTTGGGGCAGTGACTGTGTTTTCAGAGAGATAGTGCCATTTCTCCACTAGCTGCTTGGTGGGAAATCAATCTTTCAATTGGTGCATATATTTTGAGGTTCAGTCTTGATCAGTTTTTGAATATGGTACCATTTTACAGTTACTTTTTGTTGTTGACTTGTTGTGAGAGTTCACGTGTGGTACTTCATGCTCATAAGTCCTTGCATGATTTTAATCACTTCAGTTGTATGTCACCCAAGATCAACCATACATCAGTGTTGGTAGTTTTCTAAGACACTTCAGTGATAATGTAGAAGAACTCCCATGCATATATTGTGCAATTGTGTTTTTCGTCAGTAATATGCAGTTGTTTTTCCTCAATTACCGGTAACCATAATCTAGTTACCTTAGCTACCAAAGTGATAACTTTTTAAAAATGTGTAAATATGTTATATAGTTTGAGGCTGTTAATTGTACAATATGATCAGTTTTATACACAGATTGTGACTGATGTAGGCTGGCCATAGTAGGTTTTCTGGTCAATTCAGACCCAAGGTCAGTCTTTACCAGCTATTTTGTCCTACCAAGCTGACCTAACCAGTCTAACTTAATCTTACCAAACCTATCCTAACTTAATTTAGCCTTACCTAACCTATTCTAACCTTGCTAGAATCTCTCAGATGAATGGGTTCTTGGACAGAATCCACCTGTTGAGGGATCTGCTTGTATATATTTTTATTCATTTATTCATTCATCATCTAATTCAGTGTTGCCCCATGAGGAGTGTAGGAGCCTGGGGCTAGGCAAGTTGGTCCTGACATTTAGGATGAGAGTGACCAGCCCCACTGATCTCTGAGTGGCGTTATGTGAGCAGTAAATCCCAACCACCCCTTGGATATAAAGCTGCTCCAGATCAATCCAATTGGAGAGCCTTAATTACCCACTGAACCACCAGGCACCATAATTTGATTTTATGGTTACAACCCTGTGTAGTAAATGGTTTCCTGGTGTACAGGAAACCATTTGGGCTGTTACTCGGTGTAGAGTTGCCAGTAGACAGAAGGAAGAGGAAAGAACGAAGGAAAGAAAGACGGAAGAGAATGAAGGAAAGAAGAAAGGAGAGGGCAGGCACACGAGAGCAGCACCAGGCCACATTGAGTGAGTGGATGGTGAGTGCCCCCACCTACCCGTGACATATTTTTATAAACATAATAAAGTGAAAAAGGTTAGTTTTTTCCCCAAAGCTCCTGCATTGCAAGTATGCTGTCTGGTTGATGTATTACAACCAGTGTGCTAAGAAAAATATGAGCATCTTCTCTGGACTTAGCAAACATACTGAGCTCTGTACATCTCTTGGTATCCCACCCAATACTGTACAGTACAGCATGACCTCGTTATAATGAACTACATTAATTATGGGAAAAGGAGGACTGTATATCTGATAGTTTGTTGTACAAGACATCTGATAGTAGGTCTGGTAAACAGTATATGAAAAATGGTCTGGTGGGTACCCCATGTTCGACAAGTTATAAGGGCATTCTTTAACCCCTAAATTCCTATGGCTGACGATCGTGGGCCTTGAAAAAAGTCCTCTGGTTGATGATCGTGATGATCGTCAGGAGGTTACAAAAAACTGGAGAGCTGTAACCCCACCTCTTTTGTGATGCAAATGGTACCTAGCCAGTGGAAACTGAGAGATCAGGTGGACGAAGGCATGATCCGGCCCCCTCCCCGGATGTGGAGACCCCCCTCCCTTCCCCAAGCCATCTCTATTAGATCCTGCCATCTGTGTCCCCTCCCACCCAAACTACCCCTCATACCCCCTCTAGACTGTATTGGCTATGTGTAACAGTTATATTCCCTTTCTTTTCCCGCACTCCGAATGCCCCCCCAAACTCCATCCACGACCATATTCCCCCTTATTTCTCAAGGATGCCCCATTCTCACTCATAGCAAGAGTGACTTTTTTTTTTTTTCGATTGTGAGATATACATTTTTGCAAGCCTGAGGACAGCAAATCACCCAGGGGGTTTAGGGTGGGTTCGTGGAATGTGGGTAGTTTGAGAGGAAGAGCAGGGGAAGTTGTTGAGGCATTCAGTAGGAGGTGGGTGGATGTGGCATGTTTGCAGGAAGTCCGGTACAGGGGTGGATCAGCCAGAAAGATTGTTGGGAAGGATTGCTACTATAAGTTGTTTTGGCAGGGGGGAACTGACTGATATGGGGGTGTGGGTGTGTTGGTTGCAGAGAAATGGGTGGAATATGTCATGAATGTTATGAGAGTAAGTGATAGGATATTAGTAGTGAAAATTTTGGTCGGGCAGAGGTTGGTTTCAGTTATATCGGCATATGCTCCACAGGTGGGATTGGATGACGTAGAGAAGGATAGATTTTGGGATGATTTAATACGTGTAGTGAATGGTATGGGTGATGATGAGGTAGTGGTTCTGGGAGGGGATTTAAATGGTCATGTGGGTGAAGCATCTCAAGGTTATGAAGGAGTCCATGGAGGATGTGCATATGGTGTGAGGAATGCGGAAGGGGAAAGAATACTCGAGTTTGGGGAGGCTATGGACATGATTGTGTGCAACACACATTTTAGAAAAAGAGTGAGTAGATTGATTACGTACGAGTCCGGGGGAAATAGTAGCCAGATAGATTATTTTCTGGTCAGGAGGGTTGATAGGAGATTAGTGAGGGATGTTAAAGTTATAGGAAGCGAGGAGTGTGTGCAGCAGCACAAACTGTTGATTTGTGACATGGTGCTTAAGGATCGAGTGATGAGGAGGAGAACATATGTACCTAGGAGGAAAACATGGAAGCTGGGAAACCAATCAGTAAGGGATGCCTTTTATAGTGAGATGAGGAGAGTGGTGGCTGAACAGGAAGCCGTAGATAGAGGCGTTAATGAACAGTATAGAGCCCTTAAGAACAACTCTTGAGAGTTACTGATACAATATGCGGTTGCACAAGAGGCCCACCAAGACATAAAGTAACTTGGTGGTGGGATGAGGGGTGTAGAAGCTGCAGTTAAGAGAAAAGAAGGCTTTTCCGGGAATGGAAGAATGGTGGTAACAGGGAGGAGTACTTGGCTGCCAAGCGCAGGGCTAGAAGAGAGGTATACAGAGCGAAGTCTGAGTCACAGAGACTTTTACTTGATAATCTAAATCATGGAGAAAGGAAAAATATGATTTTTAGGGTGGCAAATCAGGTGAAGAGGGATAATCGGGACATTGTAGGTGAGCAGTGTGTGAAGAATGATGATGGAAGGGTGGTGGTGAGCAGTGAGGATATTAAAGATGCATGGAGAGAGCATTATAGCCGATTGTTGAATGAGGAGTTTGATTGGGATAGAGAAGGTTTGGAGCCCGCTGATCCAGTGTTTGGCCCTTGGCCTTTGATTGACGCTGCTACTGTGAGTGAGGCAATAGGCAGGATGCGGGTGGGGAAGGCGGCAGGTGTGTCTGGGTTGACCGCCGAAATGTTGAAGGCCTCAGGAGATACTGGGGTGAGGTTAGTCACTGACCTGATAAATAGGATTATATATGAGTGTGTTGTCCCAGATGATTGGCTGAGGAGTGTAATTGTAAATGTGTACAAGGGAAAGGGTGATGCCCTGGAAAGGGGAAATTACAGAGGTATAAAGCTTTTAGATCAGATAATGAAAGTAATGGAGAGAGTTCTAGAAGGTATGATTAGAGAAAGAGTGAATATAGATGAGATGCAGTTTGGGTTTATGCCAGGCAGGGGGACCACTGATGCCATATTCATTGTTCGACAGCTTCAGGAAAAATATATTGGAAAGAAAAGGGAATTGTATTTTGTTTTTGTTGATTTGGAAAAGGCCTTTGACAGAGTCCCTAGAGAGGTGGTGAAGTGGGGAATGAGAAAGCTAGGGTTGGAAGAGTGGCTGGTTAGGGTGGTGATGGCCATGTACATGGGTGCTCGCACCCAGGTAAGAGTGAATGGAGCTTTGAGTGATGAGTTTTCCGTGAATGTTGGTGTGCATCAGGGGTCAGTTTTGAGTCCCTTGTTGTTTATCATGGTGCTTGAAGCCCTCTCACGTGACTTCAGAGATGGACTTCCATGGGAGATGTTGTATGCTGATGATTTGGTGTTGATTGTGGAGAATGAAAAGGAGGCGGAGGAAAGATTTAAGAAGTGGAGAGATGGTATGGGGCACAAGGGCTTGAGGGTGAATGCAGATAAAACAAAAGTGATGATATCTAGGGTTGGTGGCAGTACAATCAGAAAAGAGGGAGAGTGGCCATGTGCAGTTTGCCACAAGGGTGTGGGAAGCAATTCCATCTTGTGTAGTGTTTGTGATAAGTGGGTGCACAAGAGATGTAGTGGTATTAGAGGTAGACTGCGAGATGATGCTGATTTCATGTGTGCGGCATGTCGGGGAGAGCAGGTGGAGATTGTTAGGCGTGAGAGGGTTGAACTTGCAGGTGAGTCTCTTGAGTGTGTGGAGGAGTTTCGTTATTTGGGAGACATGTTATGTGCCGGAGGTGGGGCTGGAGTTAGCTCGGTCGCTAGGGTGAGAAGTGGTTGGAAGAAGTTCAGGGAGCTGTTGCCTCTCCTGACATTGAGAGGACTCTCCTTACTTGCTAAGGGGTCGTTGTATGCAGCATGTGTTAGGAGTGTGATGCTGTATGGTAGTGAGACCTGGGCAGTAAAGGAAGAGGATATTCGCAGGTTTAAACGTACAGAAATGACAATGATTAGGTGGATGTGCAGTGCGTCCCTGCGTGCAAGGCCTGGGGGGGCTGGGTTGACGTTGGAAGAGTTGAGAAGTAGGATGGGACTGGAATGTATTGGTGTTGTGATGAGGAGATGTAGGCTGAGGTGGTTTGGACATGTGGAGAGGATGGGGGATGATAATTGGGTTGAGAGGGTGAGAAGTGTTAATATTGGGGGAGGGGTTGGGAGGCGTAGACCGAGAAAGACATGGGACGTGGTCATTAAGTGTGACTTAAGGGTTAAGGGACTGAACAGGGAGGCTGCCAGGGATCGAGCAGTGTGGAGAGCCGCCATTAGGTGACCAAGGCCGACGCATGCAAGCATGTTGGAGCCTTCAAAAACGAAAACGAAACGAAAACGTAAAATCAAGCTCTTCAAATCTTTAAGACCAAAATTTACTTTGGTGCAATTTTTTTTCCCTCTATTCGCAAGCGGTAACCATTTTCATTTTTCATGTTCTTTGAGCTGATATTGTGGTAACCATTAGTCATCTGAGTGAAATATTCACTTCCTGATATGTAAATTCAAGCTCTTTAAACCAGTCATTAAAAAATTTACCTTGGTGAAAATTTTAAAATCAAACCCTTTTTGTGGCTCTTGAGATGGGGAAGCTGGGAGATTTGCAGTTTTTAGGGGTTAAGGAGACATAGGACCACCTTATTTTGCAGTTTTCTTCTGCTTTTTCCTTTACCAAAGGTCTGCATGGGATCTTGTGAGTATTTTCTGAGTGCATTTTCAAGTTTTGATTAAAAAAAAATCATTTAAAAGTGGTGAAAAGCCTGTAAATGCAGTCTATCTTTGTTTACAGTCCCCACTATGCTGAAGACAGGCGGACACCATCTTTTAGTGTGCCAAAGACAGATGGGCACCATTTTAGAGTCATTTTTGAAAGATATTACCCTTCCTACGTTCGTTTTGTTTCGTTTACAAAGGCTCCAGCATGCTTGCATGTGTTTGCCTTGGTCACCTAATGGCAGCTCTCCATGCTGCTCAATCTCTGGCACCCTTCCTATTCAGTTCCTTATCCCTGAGGTCATACTCCATTATATATGGTAATAACATTTTCCTTGTTTAATAATAGGTCCTCTTCATACTCTGTAAATGCACTTCCGCACACCTTTACACGGTCAGTGAATCAGCTCAGGGGTAGGTAAAATTTTTTTTTAAACTTTTAAGAGTGGTCCTATGTCTTCATGAAAGTTACACAAATAAGATGTCAATATATTAATGTTATATGGTTTTTTTGAGTGGTAGGTGGTGGTGACCATCATCCTCTCACTTGATGTAGTGCTGCCTACTTCTTCCTTAGCCTTTATCATTCTTTTTCTGTGCCGGCCCTCCTCTCTTCCTATTTCTCCCATCTTTCCTGTCATTTCTTATTGCTTTTCTTTCCTTTACAGGTGGCTTTACATTGAGTGACAAGCCAAATGATTTCCTGTAAGCCAAGAAACCATTTACAACGCTGGGTGGTAACCATATAACCAAACCATGCATGCTCCCTACGTGTCAGCAAGTGGGTTGGTGGAGGGTTAGTGCCCCTCCCTGTAAAGCAAATAATTCATAGTCAAATGGCCGCCCCTTACGGGATTATGGCATCTGGCAATAGATAGATAATAGATATGGGTTGTGCCTGTGTTTCTTGATATAGATAATAATCAATACAGAACTAATGTTTGCCCTCATATCAACAGATAATACAGTAAAACCTCACTAGAACGGACTAATTGGGGCCCATGTCACTCCGAAAAAGTGAAATTCCGAAAAAAGTGACATATGGACTTCCCCCTGCTAAGATATTTTCATACTTGAAAAGCGTTATGGCCACAGTCCTACTTCACTCCACCATTTCCTTCTAAATCGGGGCATTAACCCATTTGCCTTAACTTTTCTCAAATGCCACAATAAATACTTTATTGCATAACACATTACAATTTTAGTAAGGTTTAAGACTCGATAAAGGCCATTGTAACATTCACAGGAAGATACTTTTCATACATGAAGTGTCATAACCACCATCTTGCTTCACCCCCCCAGTTCCTTCTAACTAATGGCAATATGTCTTTTGCCTCTTAGCTTTTCTAAAATGCCACTAAAAATAATTCATTGCATAACACAGTATAATTTAAGCAAGGTTTAGACTTGATAATGTCCATATGTAACACACAAAATAAGATATTTTCATTTTATTAAAAGCATGTGAGAGATGGGGGTGTGAGTTGGGAGCGTGGTAGTGAAATGGCAGGGGACAGAGTGACATGGAGGCGATTTGTTTGTGGCCACCCCGTGTGGGATTGAGGCATCTGGCAATAGATAGATAGATAGATAAAAGCATCATGGCCACCGTCCTGCTTCACCTCGACCAATTCATTCTGACTCGTTGCAATATCTCATTTGCCTCTTATTTTTTCTCAAATTCCACAATAAATAATTTATTGCATAACACAGTAAAATTTAAGCAAAGCTTGGACACAATAAAACTCATAAGTAATAAAAAAAAAATTCTTATGTAACCTTTCCAACTCACTTGGCTCACCATTCTCTGCCCTACCACCTGGCCTAGTGTTCATCATCATTCAGCACCTGATGAGGGATCCTTCAGAGCAAATCCTTCAAAATCATTACCCATTATCCTCAGGGTCATTGTCAAGGAACAGTGAATCATCGTCCCGATTGTCTTCACTGGCAAGAGCTGAATCGTGGACGGGTAGCTTCTATCTTGCGTGCCGTGTGGTGTACTTAATTTTAATCATTTTTCAAATACTGTACTATACACTTTATATACCTTAATTTTTACAATCTTACAAACAAATATGTTCACAATGTCTGTATATTTGACTTATCACCCATCACTGTCAGTCAGTATATCAGGGACTTTGGGAAAATGATGTTAGGGGGAAATGATGCTGAGGGAAAGTAGTGACGCCGCCAGCTCACCACGAACTGACACACGAACACAGAAACCGCTAGCCTTGTGATTAGTGCTTGATATCTTAATATCAGTATTAATGCAGACCTCTTTTCTAATTTTTTAGCATTTAGAAAGAACATTATTGGTATAACTTAATTTTAAGCACTTTTCAAATACTGTTTTGTACACTTTAGAACAATAGCTACGCTGCCAGCCCACCGCCAACCAACGCACGAACACAAACCGTGCAGACAATATGGCCACCCCACCATAAGGTTAGGCAGTCCAGACCACTTTTAGCTTTTTCGAAGTTTTCCTGATATATAAGAAATAATTCCTGTTGGCTCCTTAACTCCGAAAAAGCGAATTCCGATCTAATGAAGTCCGTTGTAGTGAGGTCATACTGTAAGAAGAGGACATACTTTGCCCATGTTCAGTAGCTGTTTAACAAATTTGTCCAGTAGGGTTGCTGTATGTACACCCTATATAGGGTGGCTGACTGCAGTCAGTATATGTGTATTTTGCCTCTCCAGGCGCCTCTCCCCCACGCTTCTCAGTTGCCCCAGGTGTCCCCCCTCTCCCCCCCCACCTCTGTCCCAGCTAGCCTCTCCCCACACCCTCAGCTGCACAGGAAAGCCTGCCGCACCACTCTCAGTGAGTCTGGCGTGCTTTTAAGGTGAAACATGCCAGCAAAATATGAAAAAGTCCTCAGACGTGAACTGGTGCCTTCCAACCATGCGTCCTCAGATGTGAATCGGCATCATGGGGTTAAAATGCATGGCCACCAAAAGCATCCAAAACTTTCAAGCTAACTGCATCCATGAAAATATGAGGACAGTTATGCTATATTTCCATATTACCTTATGGAATGATGGCTTTTTTTTTTTTTTTTTTTTTTTTTTTTTATCAGATTAACACATATAGTGGATTTTACAAAAATGTATGTGTTTTTTAATGTTTGTAAATTGGGATTGTCATTATTGTTCTTCATACAGTGTATAGCTTAGAGTACAGAATGTGAGATGTTTGATTTAACTGCAGTTATTTTACTAACCTGTATCATTTATTATGGATGTTTCATGTCTGATGTACACAAAGGTTTACTTTCTGCTTGCATCTGTGTTTGCCATCACATGATCGTGTTATGATTAGGATACCAAATGCATCATGACTACTGAACATTCTTAACACATGGTACTGTTTTGGAACGATTTTTACTTAAAGTACATTTTAGCCAGCATGCTTTGAAGTAGATTTTAACCATTGAGGGGTCTGGGAGGAGTATGAAGCCCCTCCCCTCCTTCAGTTAGGTTTCCACCACAGTTTATGGATTTTAAAGCAAGCCCCTCCCCCCCTTCAGTTAGGTTTCCACCACAGTTTATGGATTTTAAAGCATGTTCATTTTAGTTTGGTTCACTGTCCAGTCGGTGGGATCAACAGTTAACATGCCGTTTTGGGCATTCAGGCAGCTTTCTTTGATATCGCATGGCAGGTAGCTATATTTTGTTCCCTTCATTTTTTATTCCTAGAAAAATTTTAATTACCTGTGATGTATCAAATACTGTTCTGAGGTAAAATTATTTTCCATAAGGACATGAATTTGTAAGAAAACATCTCATATTGCTATATAACTCTCCACAATTTTACCCAGCATCCTTCATTAACCATTTCTACAGATGGTAATCATTTCAGTTTATGATTTGACCACTTATTTTTTTTCTTCTTCTTTAGTATGGTACTGACATGAAATAGTGATTATTTTCGTTTTGCAGCCTGTTCACGACTTGGCAATGAATATGTAAGTTTTCTCTTGTTTTTTGTGTGATGTGTTAGATTTTTACATTCACTTTAGGAAATCATCAGTTTTTGAGATGTGCCCCTCTGCAAACTAGTAAATTATGAGCCATTTTAGGCCTTAACCCTTGCCCAGCTGCAGGTTTCATGTCAGGCACAATGAAATTTTGCACAGGCCATGCTGCAAGTCATATGCGATACAGTTTACATTGGTTATAAAACATTGACTCAGGGGAGGTAAACCACCTTCCAAAGAATCATTGCTGCAGTGGTTAACCTATCTAGACCCCACAGAAAACCTAGACTCTGAACAGTTTAATTTTAACCAACACAAGATTCCAACCATACCTCAGCTATTGGCCCAACATTCCTGAAAAATGAGCAGGAATTGGAGAGCACCTGTTCCTCACAGAAGACATGACAGAACAGAGTGGCCCAGCAGCTACTCAGCTTATGATTGGGTGTGGGTAAATCATATATGACTGCTGTTCTGGTTGCCATCTGGCTAATTTTAAAAATCCTATATCTCCATTATTATTGAATATTGCCATAGAAGAAAAGGTCTTTGTTGGTGAGCTCTAACTATAGAACACTCACAAAATAACGGGATGATAATAGGCTGAAATGAAAATAAAATAGTACTAATACAGCTCTCATATTGATGCATCCCTCGACACCACAACATACTCACCTAATCCAGATTCATATAATGCAAACAACTCAACAAATCTTAAGAAAAAATAAATAAATAAAAATTAAAAAATCTAAGGATAAATAAATAAAATTAAAAAATGGCTGGATTTATGCAGTCCACAAAGTTCATGTACAGATGAGCTTGGAGCCATAACAACTGCAGCAACCCGTGCCACTGAAATAATGGGAAGTTGGGTGAAGGTGGTGGTGATTTTGTATTCATGATAATTAACACTACAAGACCCCATTCCAGTTCATCTTTCATCATACAGAAACCAGTGTATTTTTTCTAGGATGAGGCACTGGCTCCTGGTGGTGGTGGGAGTGAGTGTGGCAGTGGCTGGGACACTGACTGCAGCACTGCCAGTCAAGGAGAAGAAGCTGGAGGAAAAGGAAGAGGTAGAGGGAAAGAAAGAAGGGGAGGGGGAGCATTCTGATGACTGGGTAGGCACAGGTGACTTTTAGCATGCAGTAGTGTTGACACTTGGCTGTTCATCTGACTGGATATTTAGACTGCATGTGACAAACAGAAGTATAATAATCAGCAAAAGTTTGCCAACAATCCTCTGCCTTTTTTGTGTCCTACTTTCCACATTTCTCCTTTGTCCACCAATATCAAGGAGTGCCATTTCTTCTCATACACTTTTGTTGTTTGCTTGGTTAATATTGTGGAGAACGGTCGGCGAACTTTTGATCATGATGTTATGGTGTCATACAGTAAAACCTCACTGTCCTTTATTGGACTCTGCTGTGTTGGGTTTTTGCTTTTATAAGATTCTTTAAATGTTACAGGGCTTTCTCTTATGTCATTCTGTTAAATGATTTTTTTTTTTTCTCTCAAATACTGTACCCTTTTCCTAACTACCTGTACTAATTTTGATTTCATAAATTTATAAATATTTAGTACTGAGCTTGCACATTTCTTTCTTTTATTAAACTGTATTGACATGTCCAGCATCACAGTGATAAGCACCTTTACCTTATAATGTCTTAAAAAAAAAAATCATGGGTATGCATAAATTTGATTGGACTGTACTCAGATGTATTTAGATGCTTTGTTGCGGTGAGAGTGTACTTACAGTACTTACAGAGGACATATGTGTATATCATGATAGGTTTTCTCTCAGTCAGGTGAGATTCCCCCCCTTCTCCCTTCCATAGTGTGATAATGTATACTGGTACTATTGTACAGTGTACAGTGCTGAAAGGCAAATCCATTTGTTTTGATGTCCCATTGTTCTGCTCCAGACACCGCCAAATAGTGTGATTCTGTTTAAGTACTGTACTGTCCTTATAAATGAAGTAATTTCATGTATGTTTGTGTTCATTCAGCCTTTGTAGGGGAGGACATTTCATAGGCCTGTGCAACTACGGTCAACTCACGCTATTTGCGGGTTCACGTACTTGGTGATTTTTGTGGGAAATTATTTCAAGATATTTCCTGCTTTTCCCACAGTATTAGCTGTTCCTGGTGGTTCATACATTATTTTTTTAGCATGTTTTCTGTGAGAATACTGTCCTGTACAGTTAAACTGTGCAGTTACCCAGTAAGCTTATAGGTATGTGCTGTTCAGCACACTGCAAACTCTCATCATCATCATTGCATGGTATGTACAGTACACTGTACCCAGAAGGGCTTGTGTATCATCCTATAAAGACTTTTTAGGAAGTATGAATGTGCTATAAAATGCATTTGCAGGTATTATAGTGGGTTTGTAGGTAATAGGAGTAGCTAAAACATTGAAATCAGTGACTTCGTAGGTTCGGCCTAGTTGTGGAATTCAGCATTCGCAGGATGTTCTGGTACATAACCCGCGTGAATAGTGGGACCTGACTGAATTACACTGTAGATACTTGCAGACTACTGTACTTTATTCCACTGTGAGAGGCTCGTACTCTGTGAAGGGTTACAAATTATTTAACCCTTTGTGGTAGAGCATATCTCTTGCTTTTTGTTCTGGTAACTACATGCCTATTTTATTTAGCAGAGGTTGTTTCTTAGTCAACAGAGAGTTAATTTATTCCATACCCTTGATAACTTGTGTTTTCACTCTTTCATTTGAAAGGGATTGCTTGGTTTTGTGAGATGTAGATATGTTTTTTGTTGTACATATGATGACTTAGAGTTGTTCTGTGTTCTTCACTTTCGCATTTGAGGGGGCTTGCTTTACTTTGCGATGCATGGTAGATCAATGCTTGTTGGTAGTCAAGTAAGCAAATTATGCTGTAATTCAGACCACGAGTATTAATCATACTAACAGACCAAAATAACAAAACCCAAAATATCCCTAACAATTATTTTTATAATCCTAGCTTTAAAAGTGTTAGATGGGGATGCTCATCATTCATTCAGGTAACTTTTATATGCTTCAACATGAAAAGACATGCAAAACTGATTGTTGTAGCCAAGAAAATTATTTATTGTGTTGTGTGACAACCATTGTGGTAGGTGAGGGTGCTCACCATCCACTCACTCAAGGTAGTGCTGCTTTGGGTGTCTGCCCTTTCCTCTCTTCTGTCCTTTCTCTTCTGTCTTTCTTTCCCTCATTCTTTCCTCTTTCTTCTGCCTACTGGTGACTGCTCACTCCCTCCTCTGTCTTTCTTTCCTTCTTCTTCCTTCTGCCTATGGGAGACTCTACACTGAGTGACAAGCCAAATGGTTTCCCGTACACCAGGAAACCATTTACTATGCTGGGTGGTAACCATATAACCAAATTATGGCGCCTGGTGGTTTTAGTGGGTAATTAAGATGCTCCAATCGGATGAGCCTGCGTAGGTTTATATCCAAGGGGTGGTTGGGGTTTACTGTTCACATAATGCCACTCAGGGGTGAGTGAGGCCGGTCACTCTCATCTTAAATGTCAGGACCAACTTGCCTAGCCCCGGGTTCGTATGCTCCTTATGGGGCAGCATAGGATTGGATGATGGATGGATGGATAGTGTGATAACCATACAATCAAACTGATCCTTGCTGAACTAGTGGGTTAAGGCACTCAAACTGGATGTAGTCCACGAGGGTTTACATTAACAGAATGGTTGGTGGTCTAGTGGCATCAGGAGTGGGCTAATGCACTCAAATGAAATGTGATCCATAAGGGTTTACATCCAAGCAGTATTTTGGTGGTCTAGTGGGTTAAGAGGTGGGTTAATGCACTCAACCAAATGTAAGGTTTTACATCCCCAGAATGGTTAGGTGGTCTAGTGAAATAAGAGGTGGGTTAAGGCCCTGAAACCAGATGTGATCCATAAGAGTTTACATCCAGGGAATGGTCTGGTGGTCAAGTGAATTCAGGGTGGGGCAGTGCACCCAATCCAGATGTAATTCATAAGGGTTTCCATGTAAGGACTTGGTTCAACATACCAATATTTCTAACCTAACCACTTGAAGGAACCTGGGTACATAATAAAGCCCCCAGTCAAGCATCAGTTATATTGAATTATTGAACATACTGTCAGCCTTTCCCATCTGTAGTTCATGTATGAGGTTTCACTGTGTAAAAGGAGGTAGCTATACTTGATTTTTTTCCAGCTGATGATCCACTTTCATGAATGTGGCACCTGTGCACTCCTGCCTCGTGATTGGTTGGTTTCAGTTTCATACCTGAAGTATCATATTTACAAAAAACAATTGTACCTTATATTTCAGTTTTCAGAAATGCTATTTTGCATTGTCACTGTACTATACAAACAGACATGAAATGTGTACTGTATGTATCTGTGCTTATCCAAATGGACAATGAATTTGAGGAAATTGAATTTGAATTGAAATATTTATTGCTCTAAAAGGTACAGAGTTGTTGCATCTCTAATAAATAAATAAATAAATATATATACTTACAGATAGAAAGGGCGAAGATATCAAAGCAATGGAGTAGGTGTGATCCATAATAAAGTCTGACATCTTGCAAGAGGAGACAACTTGTTTTTCCCGCCTTGCCGTCTCTCACGTTCGCCTCGGACCCTTCCCACTTCCACCACTTTACCACGGACAAAACTGCTAATTTCTTAGAATGGTACTATTGTCTAATGTAACCAGTGCCTAAGTATTCAGATACCTTTTATTTGCACTAACCCAACCAAATGCATTTATTTTTTTAAAAATAGGGAGATGCAACAACCCTGAACCTTTTACAACCATAGATATTTCAATTCAGATTCAACTTCCTCCAATTCATCGTCAATTTGGGTGAAGCACAGATACAGTACATACTTGTTTCATGTCAGCTTGTATAGTATGGTGACAATGCAAAACAGCATTTATGAGAATTGGAATGTAAGGTACAATTTTTTGTTGTTGTAAATATAATACTTCAGGTATGACACTGAAACCAACCAATCACGCGACAGGAGTGGCCAAGTGCCACATTCTCGAAAGTGGATCATCAGCTGGAAAAAAATTGAGTATATTGGCTATCATCATCCACTTCTTGATGTAGTGCTGCTTACTTCTTCCTTCATCTCTGTCATTCTTTTTCTGTGTTGGCTCTCCTTTCTTCCTATTTTTCCCATCCATCTTGTTGCTTTATTGCAGTACTCCTGTATCCCCATCAGGTAGCTCTACACTGAGTGACAAGCCAAACGATTTCATGTAATGCAGGAAACCATTTACAGTGCTGGGTGGTAACCATATAACCAGAATATGGGTTAATGTTGACCTTACTTTGGTGTCCTTATTAAAAGGACATGTCTCCCAAATAACAGAACTCCTCCACACACTCAAGAGACTCACCAGCAAGTTCAATCCTTTCATGCCTGACAGTGTCCTCATGCTCTCCTTGACACTGCACACATTAAATCAGCATTATCTCGCTGTTTACCTCTAATACCACTACATCTCTTATGCATCTACGTATCACAGACACTGCACAAGATGAAATTACTTCCCACACCTTTGTGGCAAATTGCACATGGCCAGTCTCCCACTTCTTTGACAATATTGCCACCAGCTCTAGATACCATCACTTTTGTTTTATATGCATTTACTCTTAAGCCCTTGTACCCCATACAATCTCTCCAATTCTTAAATCCTTCCTCAGCCTCCCCTTCATTCTCCGCAATCAACACCAAATCATCAGCATACAACATCTCCCATGGGAGTCCATCTCAGAAGTCACGTGAGAGGGCTTCAAGCACCATGATAAACAACAAGAGACTCAAAACTGACCCGCTGATGCACACCAACATTCACGGAAAACTCATCACTCAAAGCTCCATTCACTCTTACCTGGGTGCGAGCACCCATGTCCATGGCCATAACCACCCTAACCAGCCACTCTTCCAACCCTAGCTTTCTCATTGCCCACTTCACCACCTTTCTAGGGACTCTGTCAAAGGCCTTTTCCAAACCAACAAAAACAAAATACAATTCCCTTTTCTTTCCGGTATATTTTTTCTGAAGCTGTCGAACAATGAATATGGCATCAGTGGTCCCCCTGCCTGGCATAAACCCAAACTGCATCTCATCAATATTCACTCTTTCTCTAATCATACCTTCTAGAACTCCATTACTTTCATTATCTGGTCTAAGAGCTTTATACCTCTGTAATTTCCCCTTTCCAGGGCATCACCCTTTCCTCTGTACACATTTACAATTACACTCTTCAGCCAATCATCTGGGACAACACACTCATATATAATCATATTTATCAGGTCAGTGACTAACCTCACCCCAGTATCTCCTGAGGCCTTCAACATTTCGGCAGTCAACCCAGACACACACAATACCCAACATCTGGAAGCATGGCATTATCATCACTATCCCAAACCCAGCAAAGACCCCACATTACCTTCCTCACACCACCCCATCACACTCCTTTTCACCCCCTCCAAAGTCACTGAATGACGGTACTACAACTATACTCCATTTCACTGAGTCTGGCACCATCAGTGATATCCTCAACACCTGTAACATTGATAAAGGTCCTCAGAACTGGATATACCTTTTGGTACTGATTCTCAAGGTAAAGCATAGAGGTTTACCTAGTGCTGAGGATTTACATCAATACTACAGGCATTGAGAACATCACTGACCGTGCCAAAGTTGGTGAAATGGCGTATAGTTACACCTCACACCCCCCTAGCTCCATCGCAAAATGGTTTTAGGCCACTACACTCCACAAACACTCTTCTTACAGACCTTACACAGAGAGTTTTTGATGGCATGAATTCAGCTAGGCCACCACATAGAACACTACTTGTCACACTAGACATTAGCAAAGCTTTTCATGTCATCCCTCAGCACAACCTCACAAACAAAATACAGTAATCCCTCCATTATTCGGATGTCCAATATGCGGACATACTCACTATCCGGATATTGTGGGCTACCCAACCCTCAAAATGCCAAAAAATTGGAAAAAAAAAATCGAAATTTTTTTGATTTTTTGGGACTACGTCAGTTTGAATTTCCCGCCCGCACCGATCGGCTATGTTTACGCTCGTGGCGCCTGTCTGTCGGTCGCCATTACTGCCTCCTCAACACCTCCGACAATGGCGGCCGAAGTGATTGCTTTTGTGGTGATACCCTACCTTCTACAGTGCTTGATACTGCTTTTCACCTTCTTCATCATGTGTGTGATGATCGTCACTAGACCACACGGGAATTTACTGTTATGGACAGTGCAGTGAAGTGATGTGATTCCAGTTAAAAACGTTGTAGAAAGTGTTGGTGATAAGTGCTGGTGATTCTCAAGTGGAAAGGTGTGTCAGGTGCAAGGTCTTCCTGTCAGAGTCTGAGATGATAGAGTGGGTTATTACATCAGGATGGCAGCTTCTTGTTTGTAAGTACCCTAACTTCATGCCTAACCTGTTTTCATCATGCTGTAAGTGTGTTAAAAAATTACCAAAAATGTTAATCATAATTTCCTGCTTGCAATTTAATTTTTCCATGCATGGTTCTTAAGTAAAACAGCTAGAAAAAAGGTGGAAGCAGTGAATTTCATGTCCGGTCCTAACCTAACCTAACCTATGGTTACCATAAAGATTTTCATGCCTAACCTGTTTTCATCATGCTGTAAATGTGTTAAAAAATTACCAAAAATGTTAATCATAATTTCCTGCTTGCAATTTAATTTTTCCATGCATGGTTCTTAAGTAAAACAGCTAGAAAAAAGGTGGAAGCAGTGAATTTCATGTCCGGTCCTAACCTAACCTAACCTATGGTTACCATAAAGATTTTCATGCCTAACCTGTTTTCATCATGCTGTAAATGTGTTAAAAAATTACCAAAAATGTTAATCATAATTTCCTGCTTCCAATTTAATTTTTCTGTGCATGGTTCTTAAGTAAAACAGCTAAAAAAAAGGTGGAAGCAGTGAATTTCATGTCCGGTCCTAACCTAACCTAACCTATGGTTACCATAAAGATTTTCATGCCTAACCTGTTTTCATCATGCTGTAAATGTGTTAAAAAATTACCAAAAATGTTAATCATAATTTCCTGCTTGCAATTTAATTTTTCCATGCATGGTTCTTAAGTAAAACAGCTAGAAAAAAGGTGGAAGCAGTGAATTTCATGTCCGGTCCTAACCTAACCTAACCTATGGTTACCATAAAGATTTTCATGCCTAACCTGTTTTCATCATGCTGTAAATGTGTTAAAAAATTACC
>JAGKTI010001475.1:0-36899 GCA_018397915.1 Birgus latro | reverse complement strand
ACTTTGGCGAAAGCTTTGTCATTGCACTTGACATCTCAAAGGCTTTCGATCGAGTCTGGCATAAATCTTTAATTTCCAAACTGCCCTCCTACGGTTTCTATCCTTCTATCTGTGCCTTCATCTCTAGCTTCCTTTCTGGTCGTTCTATAGCCGCTGTTGTAGACGGCCATCGTTCCTCTCCTAGACCTATCAACAGTGGTGTTCCTCAGGGCTCTGTCCTATCACCTACTCTCTTCCTTTTATTCATCAATGACCTTCTAAGCTGTACATCTAACCCTATCCACTCATATGCTGATGATTCCACCCTTCACCTTTCCATTCGGTTCCTGCAACGTCCATCTCAGCAGTTACTTCAACAAAAAAGGGATGAGGCTATGGCACACCTAATGTCTGACTTGGCTCGTATCTCTGATTGGGGTAAAAATAATCTTGTTATTTTTAATGCATCAAAAACTCAGTTCTTACACTTATCAACCCGACAAAATCTTCCTCAGGATTACCCACTAATGTTTAATAATGAACAGTTATGTCCTGCATCATCCTTGAACATGCTTGGGGTTTCATTCTCTCGGGATTTGTCTTGGAAAGAACATATTACATCTCTTGTGAAATCTGCTTCCAAGAGATTAGGTGTGCTAAGCCGATTCCGAACTTTCTTTACCCCTGCACAGTTGTTGACCTTGTACACGGGTTTTATTCGCCCGTGTATGGAGTACAACTCTCATGTGTGGGGAGGCTCCCCACATGCAGCTCTTCTCAATAGGGTGGAGTCAAAGGCTTTTCGTCTCATTAACTCTCCTCCTCTTACTGATTCCCTTCAACCTTTGTCTCTTCGCCGCACTGTTGCATCTTTATCTCTCTTCTATCGCTACTTCAATGGTCACTGTTCCTCTGAACTGTCTGCTTGCATCCCTCCACCTCTACGACGGGCACGTAGTACCCGTCAAGCAACAATCTCTCATCCCTTTTCTGTCCAACTCTCTAATGCAAGAGTTAACCGTTACTCCCAGTCCTTCATTTATGCAACTGGTCAACTCTGGAACTGTCTTCCTCTGTCTGTATTTCCTACTTCCTATGATCTCCAGTCTTTCAAACGCAGTGTGTCCAGGCATCTCGAATTGAACGGATCTTGAATTTGGCTCTCTTTTGTATTGTTTTTATTTTTCTTGGAAGGAACAGTATGCAGGCCTGTGGCCTTTGGTTCCTTCTTCCTTGCATAAAAAAAAAAAAAAATAATAATATGTGAGGTTTCAATTACAAATTTGTCTGAAGTCACCCCATGCCCATCTGAAGGCACTATGGTGCCTTTGGACACCTGCAGAATTTCTCATCACAGAAAACATATGATATTTGCAGAATTCTTGATGATATACAGTGATAGGAAGTTCATGTAATCACCAACTGTATTGATATTTTCCTTCTGCTCTTAACCATCAAATTAGAACTAAAGCTAAAATAAAATATATAAGAGTGTGTGATCACCCTATCTTTACATATTACAGTATTTTTCAAAACTGTAAATGTAGGTTCTTTAGAATATACATTTCTCTACCAAAGTCATTTACCCTGAGAAATAATCCTATTGACTGTGTAGGAGCTGAACCTGGAGTATGGCCGCTACCTGAAGGAAGTTGTACAGGCCTTGGAGAGTGATCCAAACTTCCGCAAGAAACTGGAGAACGCAGAAGTGGATGATATTAAGGTACTGTACTGGTGTCTTCATTTTTACATGTTATTGCCATTGCTGTACTCTCTCCACTAACTTTACCTAAAATTGCTAGCTATCCATCATGAATGTTGAGTTGTACCATGAGTGTAACACTTGATAATTATGCTATGTCAGAGTTCCCGGGAAATTACAGTCTGTTGAATAGCAGTTACAGTAATTTCCTTCCTTTAACTAGGGTCTAAAATATGTTGCTTTGTCAGTGCTTTCTTTTTTGTGGAAAACTGATGATTAGCTATTTGGAATACCATACTAAGTTGGGGGGGAAAGTGATTTTGGATGTGTCAGTTTAGGGTGGAAAATTAGTGTGTGTGGGTATCAGTTAGGATTATCATAGTACTGGTGCATAGCTACACAGCTGTGTATGTAATTCTTGTGATATTTCATTGTTTTTCTATGATTTTCCAGTCGGGCAAGATAGCACGAGAACTTCACTTTGTTGACCACAACATTCGCACAAAGTTGGATGAGCTAAAGAGACGAGAGTTGGAACGTTTGCGTCATTTGGCTATTAAGGTGAGCAGCTCCCTCTACAGCACATATATTATGCAGGTGTCATGAGTAATGTAAACATGTAAATTCATCACGTGTAATAACCATATGCAGTAAGTCCTGATTATGCGATTCTGTAGAAGCAGCCTCCACTTATCTCTCCCTAATGATTTTTGAAAATGAAATGCTTCACTCCCATAACCATTAGCACCTTCAGTGAAGTTGCACCACACCTTGTCACTCCACACAGGGTACCATACCATCCTCATACACCGCACAACCCACTTACTCCCGCATCACACAACACCAGTGACATCAATAGCACAACCCAGTAGTTATCACCTCGAGTACTTTTGTACTTGTCATTATATTTTAGCAGCTGAAGTCTTTATTAGTTTAAAGAGATATTAATACAGTAAAACCTTAATATAATGGACTTCAGTGTACTGGAATTCGCTTATATTGGAATCGAGGAGCTACTGGACTAAATCTCAGTGTATCGGAAAAATTCCAAAAAAGCCAGCAGTGGTCCAGACAGCCAGACCTCAATCCGGAGGGACCTTGGTGTCACTCTTATATTTCAGAAAAATTCCGCAAAATACGACTTCAGTCTGGACCGGTGATTCCGGAATTCCCTCTTTTTGAATGGAAAAATTACAGTATATCAGAGTACATTCGACCCTCGATTTCCCAGACTAAAAGGGGGGGAGACCAGTCTAGGAATCACAGAAGCCTGGGAATCGCAAAAGTAGGGCCCCATATACCATTCCCCGGACTATTACCCTAAAATTCTTCAATATTGTCCGGCAATTCAATATTCTCGAGCATTCTGGAATGTAGGCTACCTAATCCAACGTAACTAGCATACACAGTACATAAAATAATAACACTGACAATAATTATGAGACAGAAGAGATGGGAAAAGTTGAAGGACCAGTTGCAGTGATAACAGAAGTCGAAGTGGAGAAAATGTTAAAGGAAATGAAGACTGGGAAAGCCCCAGGCCCAATAGGAATAACAGCTGATCTGATAAAAAAGGCTGTAAGTACTGGTGTAAAAGAATTGACAGGGATTTTTAATAACATCGTAGTAGGAGGACAGCCACCTGAGGGCTGGAGAGATAGCTGAACATCGCCAATTTATAAAGGCAAAGGAGATCCCCTTCTGTGTGGAAAAGTACCGAGGAGTCAGACTGTTGGAGCATGGAATGAAGATATTTGAAAAGGTGCTGGAAGGAAAGCTGAAGCAAATAGTGAAGATAAATAACTGACAGTTTGGATTTTGCGCAGGTAAATCCACAATAGATGCAATATTCATCATGAGACAGTTGCAGGAAAAGTTTCAACAGAGGAGAAAATACTTGTACCATGTGTTTATGGGCCTGGAGAAAGCTTTTGATAGAATACCAAGGAGAGTTATAGAGTGGGCCTTGAGAAGAAAGAAAGTGCCTGAGATACTCATTGCAGCTGTCATGTCTC
Source organism: Birgus latro (assembly GCA_018397915.1). Taxonomy (NCBI): domain Eukaryota; kingdom Metazoa; phylum Arthropoda; class Malacostraca; order Decapoda; family Coenobitidae; genus Birgus; species Birgus latro. The sequence goes on along the minus strand of JAGKTI010001475.1, from coordinate 33,203 downwards.
TTTATATTGATACAAGATCAAAAGTCAAGACAATAACAGGAACATCAGGAAATTTTGGAATAGGAGTTGGGGTACATCAAGGTTCAGCACTAAGTCCATTGCTGTTTAACATAGTAATGGAGGAGGCAACATGGGAATGTAGGGGGGAAAGTCCATGGGAGTTGCTGTATGCTGATGACCTAGTGCTGACAGCAGAGACTAAGGAAGAAGTGGTGGAAATGTTTAATAGATGGAAAAATGGAATGGAGAAGAGGGGAATGGAAATAAATATGGATAAGACAAAGGTAATGGTGACAGGCAAGAAACCAGTAAAAAGAATTCAGTCAGGAAAATGGCCATGTGGATGCTGTGGCAGAGGAATAGGAGTGAACTCAGTGTTGTGCATGGAGTGTAATAAGTTGTGCCATAGAAGGTGTTCAGGTCTGCAGAATTTGAGATGAGTGCAAAATTTTTGCCGTCTGTCCTGCACAAGAAGAGAGGCAGAGGGAGATGATGCAGAGGATGCACTAGAGGTGAATGGGGGCACATTACAGGAAGTATAGCAGTTCTGCTATCTAGGAGATGTATTGGACTGTGAAGCAGGGGTGAAGAGATCAGTTAGAACACGAGTGGCATCAGCATGGTTAAAGTGGAAGGAAATAGCTAGCCTACTGGTCAACAAACACATACCACTGAGACACAGAAGTAAAAAATATGAGGCCTGCATTAGACCAGTATTGATATAAGGTGCTGAAACGTAGGCTTTGACAGATAGACTGACGAATGTTCTGAGTACTGATCGTAGAATGTTAACCTTGTGAGGTTTCTGGGCCAGTCACATTACGTCATTGCTAGAGTCAGCCATTCTCGAGCTGACCCACACTTCATAGCGCGATATTTTTCTTTGATCCCTCTGTGTATATACACTTTTCATGCTAGAATGTTGGTTCTGGTGTCATTTTAAGCTGAATAGTTGTACTTTATCGCAATATGTTAAAAAAAGCAGAAAAAATAAAATAAAATGTCAAAATGACGAGTTGAAGGTAGGCAAAATGCATAGAAAAATATTCAGCAAAAAAATAAACTTATACAGATATGTAAATCTGGTCAAATCCAAGCAAAACCACAGTAAATTACCTTTACAATGATATACTGTATATATTATGGTAATTTTTGCATTTTATTGCACAGTAAAGCGAAAGGAAAGAGATGCATAATTTTCTTTTTGTCAAGGCGAATATTCGGTTCGCAATCTTTTTCTTTGATTATTCAGTGCAGATACACTTTTTATGATATGATGCTGGTTATGGTGTTATTTTGAAGCTGAATAGTTGTGCTTTATCATAGTATGTTCCAAAAACGAAAACAAACAAAATAAAAAGTCAAAGTGACGAGTTGAAGTTAGGCAAAAACCAAAAATTTTATACCTTGCTGTAGACAAATATCTGCCAAGAATAAAGTAATAAAGAAACAAAGCCATGAGTCCGGCCAGCTGTGCAGTACCTGCCACACATAGAGCAACCATTCTGTAATGTCACGCTTGAGTCCCATTGTTACGATGCATAAACGCGATTTATGGTGAATATTTTGCAAAAGTTTCTTAAAATGATGATTGAAAACGTCATCGGAATCTTTGAGGTTGGATTTGAAATTACTCTCAAAATCATCATCGGAATCTCAAAGGGTTAAGATATATGGCGGGAGTGAGATGGGAAGAAAGAGTTCTGAGTGAGGAGGTAGCCAGAAGATGCGTGAAGGATCTCGGTATCATCTTGAGGCAGAAGCGGCTTAGATGGTTTGGTCACGTGAGGAGGAATGAGGAAGGGAGCTGTGTGAGAATAGCAGAGGAACTGGAAGTGGTGGGACGTCAACTGCCTGGACGACCTAAGAAGACCTGGAAAAGTGTTGTAATGCAAGATATGGAAAGACTGGGTATTGGAGAAGATTTAATCCAGGATAGGAAGCAGTGGAGAAAAGCCATCGCACCTCCAACCCCAGTTCAAATATGGGAACAGAAGGACGAAAATTGAAGATGATGATGATGATGATGACAATAACTAATAATTGACACAAGAGCGGTATTTTGCTTGCTACAACCCTAAGAATGGTTGTTTAGACAGTTGTTGATGAAAATGTGGAAGGTATGATAGGAGTAATTCAGAAAGCTGAGGGAAAAAGAGGAAAATGAACAAGGAATGGAACCTCATCAGCTAACTGAGATATAAACACGCAGTGATCGATTCAATCTTGGACCGAATCGGCAATTTTAATTTGAAAATATTTTAATTTTTATCACCATATAGGTTTGCAAACCTGATTATTTAAAATTATCAAAAATTGTACTTAATTTAATTAGTAATAGAAAATCAGGATTCAGAGCGAAGATTTCTTAAGTCAGCAGAATTGTTTTGCCTCTAGCCTAACAACTCGCCTTGACGGACTTCTGTTTTGTAAGAAATATCAATTTACAATGCAGATACATTTTTTTTGTACTCAAAATAAATATTTATACAAAATAGAAGTCTGTTAAGGTGTGCTGATGATCTGAAGGGGAAATACCTGCTAACATTAGCCAACCAGTGATCAGCTGACTGAGATATAAACACTGACGATCTGAAGGGGAAATATCAGCTGACATTGGCGTATTTTAGCTCTGAAACCTAATTTTTAAATTAAGTTATATTAAATACAATATTTTTATCGGATTTCGGATAATTAGATGTGTGTGAGCCACTGTGGCGAAAATAATTTAAATATTTTTCAGTGAAAAGTGCCGATTCGGTATTCAGTCGAACCGAGTCATGTGAGCTAAGTTGAGTAGGAATGGATCCCATTGAGTTTGTCCGTAAGAAAATTATACTTTTAAAAATTTCTCATGAATTTTATTGTGTTCAAGCGTTCCTTAAATTTTACTGTGTCAAGCCTTCCTTAAATTTTACTGTGTTATGCAAAAAAACTATTTATAGTGGCATTTTAGAAAGGTAAGAGGCAAATGGGATATTGCCACAAGTTAGGAACTGGTGGCGTGAAGCAGGTTGGTGGCAAAGATGTATTTCAGGTGTGAAAATATCTTCTTGTATGTGTTACAAATGGCCTTTGTTGAGTCAAACCCTACCAAAATTATACTGTGTTGTGCAGCAGACTGCTTATAGTTTTATCTATCTATCTGCCAGACGCCTCAATCCCGAACGGGGTGGCCACAAACAAATCGCCTCCATGTCACTCTGTCCCCTGCCATTTCACTACCACGCTCCCAACTCACACCCCCTTCTCTCATATACCTCTCCACTCCATCCCTCCATCTCATCCTCGGCCTCCCCCTCCCTCCCGCCCCCTCCACTTCACTCACATACTCTCTCCTTGTCAGTCTCTCACTCTCCATCCTCTCCACATGCCCAAACCACCTTAACGTGCTTCTCCTAACGCTTCCCATCACATCCTCAAACACACCACAACGCTCCTTCACTTCCTCATTTGTTAGTCTGTCTCTCCATGTGACTCCACATGCTCCTCTCAAATAACTCATTTCCACTGCTCTCACTCTTGACTTCTGTCCTTCCAACAGGGTCCAAGCTTCACTTCCATATGTCAGAGTTGGTATCACAATACTGTCATGTAACAACTTTTTCACTTCCATGCTCACTTCCCTGTTTCTTATCACTGCTTTTAACGAACCAGCAACCTTCCTTCCCTGCTGCACCCTTTCAAGCACTTCACCCTCCAGACTTCCATCCTTACTCATCACACTGCCCAAGTACTTAAATTCACTCACATTCTCCATATCCTTCCCATCCAGTCTCACTGTACATTCACTGGCTTCACTTCTCTCGAAGACCATCACTTTACTCTTCCCTACATTCACCTTTAGATTCTGTTTCTTACACACTCTCCCAAACTCATCTACCAGGCCTTGCAGCTCCCCTTCATCTTCGCTCAACAACACAGTATCATCTGCAAACAACAGTACAGGGAGTTTCCAAACACTGCCCTCTCTCACTAGGGCCGCTCCAACATCCACTGCCCGACCTTGTATCTCTTTTATAACCCCATCCATATACAGATTGAACAACCATGGAGACATGACACATCCTTGTTTCATTCCAACCTTGAAATGGAAAGATTCACTCAGTTTGCCATCCACACACACTGCAGCCTTAGCACCCTCATACATACTCTTCACAGCCTTCAACAACTTCCCATCCACTCCATATATTCTTAATACCTTCCACATACCTTGTCTATCCACCCTGTCATATGCTTTCTCCAGATCCATAAAGGCTGCATACAACTTCTTGCCCTTCTCTAGAAACTTTTCCACCTAGGATCTAAGAATGAATATCTGGTCTACACAACCTCTTCCCTTCCTAAAACCTCCTTGTTCTTCTCCAACTAATTCCTCAGTAATTTCCCTAATTCTGTCAATAAGTATCCTACCATATACTTTTCCTATTACACTGAGAAGGCAAATGCCCCTATGATTACCACACACTGCTTTTTCCTCTTTTCCTTTGTACAGAGGAATAATTATACCTGACTTCCAATTCTCCAGGACTCTACCCTCCTCCCAAGCCAATCTGCACACCTTCCACATCCATTCTATTACTATCTCTCCCCCATGCTTCAGCATTTCACCACACACTCCATCAATTCCTGGGGCTTTCCCCATTTTAACTTTCTTCATTGCTTCCACAACTTCCATCCTGGTGATTTCTTCCTCTCTTCTCACAACCCTCCTTCTCCCTGCCATTCCCCATCCACTTATACTTGTATTACCTTCATTCTCTATGTTCAACAGTTCATTAAAGTGTTCTCTCCATCTGTTTACTTTTTCTCTCTTTTCCACTAGTAATCTACCATTTTTATCTTTCACACCCCCACTGACTTCGTTGGCACCCTGTCTAGCTCTCTTTACCTCCTTCCAGAACATTTTCTTACATTCCCCCCACTTTACACTCAAATTCCTTCCAAATTCCTCATCCACTCTCTTCTTACTCTCTCTTACTAATCTTTTCACCTCTCTCCCCCTCACTACATATAACTCTCTCGTCCGTCTCTCAGCTTCTTTGTCGCCCCTGTTCCTCATCCACTCATTATATGCTTTCTTCTTTTGTGCCACAGCCTCTCTCACCTCTTCAGTCCACCATGCTGTTCCCTGAACCCCCTTTCGTCTTCTCTTCACCCCACACACCGCCTCACATGCTGCACAGATTTCTTCTGTGAATACCTTGCACACACCTTCCACGTCCCCCATCTGCTCCAATCTATATTTACCCAATCGCTCCTCCACTTCCCTTTTATATTCAGCCTTTATTCCATTCTCTTGTAACTTTTCTACCCTCCTTGTAACAAATACTTCCTCCTGTCCTTCCCTTCTTCTCTTCCTCCATCTTGTTTGGATTCTGATTCTGGCCACCACCAAGTGGTGGTCAGAAAGTCCACTCCCCCAACCTCTATATACTCTTGCATCCATTACACATCTTCTCATCCTTTCATCCACACACACATAGTCAATCATTGCCTTCCGTTCATTCATTCCACCGTCCTCTCTTCTCACCGCTTGAGATGTATACCTATGGATCATTTTGTGCCTGAAGAGGGTATTAGCTACCACCAACCCCCTCCCAGCACAAATGTCCACTAAAGCACTGCCATTCTCATCCATCTCTGCAGGCACACCCCACTCACCAACCACTCCATCCACCTTCTCATTCCCTACTTTTCCATTCATATCTCCAATCAGAAACACTCTCTCATTCCTTTCAAACTTTTCCAAGCAGGCTTCCACATTTGTCCAAAACTCTGCTCTCACTCTACTTACACGATCTTGCTTTGGCACATACACGCACACAATTGCCCACATTTGTAGTCCAACTTTCACTCTTACCCACACAATCCTTGACCCAACTGATCCATACTCTCTTACATTCTCCTTCCACCTGTTGCTCACAACAATACACACTCCCTCTTTCGCCCTCTCATTCTCACCCACTCCCGCGCATATACCCCATCCATATTCCCATTCTCTCACACTCTCACCTCGCCATTTAGTTTCAGTTATTCCACATATATCCACTTTCGGACTCTCAAGCACCTGTACAGTCTCTCTCTCTTTCACCTCATCATTCATTCCCCTTACATTCCAAGTCACAATCTTGATCAGGTCCTTTGTCCGTTCCTTTTTCGTCAACTTTTGGTCAGTCCTGGTCCGAGGCTTCCTGTTCGTATTTTTAGTTAGTTGTTTTTATGGGGTGGGGCACTAACCCACCACCAACCCTTTTAGTTGCCTCTTACGACAAGCAGGGATACTGGGGGAGAATTCTGGCATTTGATAATACTGTCCGGCCTCAGCCCTTGTCCGGCAAATCCGAAATCCGGGAAATAGGGATCCGCCAAATCGAGGTCGAGTGTATTGTCCGTGCGGTTTGTGTGTGCGTGTGTCAGTTGGTGGCGGACTGGTGGCATTACTGTTGTTTTCCTGCGCTGTGCCTCAGTCTGATCCACACTGCCCTAACCCACCAGCAGAGCAAAAATGGCCGTTCTCCTCTCTACTGAATGGTCAGTCACTTGGACAAGAAGAGGGAGGGAGCTGCATGCTGGTGATAGGCCTAACTCACCAGCTGAGCAAAAATGACCGTGTTACCTTCCTACCAAATGGTCAGTGTTGCCTGGGCGTGAAGAGGGAGGGAGCCGTGTGCTGTTAATAGGCCTAACCCACCAGCTGAGCAAAAATGACCATGTTACCTTCCTACTGAGTGGTCAAAGTTGCCCGAGCAAGAAGAGGGAGGGAGTCGTGCACTGGTAATAGGCCTAACCTACCAGCTGAACAAATATGACCATGTTGCCTCCCTACTGAATGGTCAAAGTTACCTGGGCAAAGAGGAGGAAGGAGCTGTGCAGTGGTAATAGGCCTAACCCACCAGCTGGGCAGAAATGACCATGTTACCTTCATACTGAATGGTCAAAGCCGCCTGAGCAAGAAGGAGGAGGGAGCCGCACAGTGGTAGTAGGCCTAACCCACCAGCTGGGGAAAAATGACCGTGTTACCTCCTTACCAAATGGTCAGAGTCGCCTGATCAAGAAGAAGTGGGAGGGAGGGAAGGGAAGGTGTGAGATACAAAGAGAATGAAAAAAGAGAGAGGGTGGGAAGAGAAAAAGGAACATGGAGGAGGGAGAGGGAGAATATGAGGGAGAGAGAAGAAAAGAAGGGGGGATAGAGAAGCTAGGGTGGAAGGGAATGAAAGAGAATATGAGAAACCGAGAGAGGGAAGATAAAATGTGAGAAGCAAAGGGAATGAAAAAAGACAAAGGGAAGAAAGAAAAGGAAAATGGTGGAGGAAGAGAGGGAGAAAGTGAGGAAAAGAAAAGAAAACAGGGAGAGAGAGGGAATTTGAATTTGGAGGAAGGGAAGGAAAAAAAGAGTGAATGAGAAGACGATAGAGGGAGGGAGTAGATGTGAGAAGCAAAGGGAGGGAGAGGAGAGAGAGGAAGGGAAAGAGGAAGAAAGTGAAGGGAGAGAAGAAAACAGTGGGAGAAAGAGAGAAGGGAGAGAGAACTGGGAGGGAGGGAGGGAAAGAAAGAAAACATAAGAAGAAGAGGGATGGAGGGAGAGAAAGTAAAGTGAGAAGCAGAGGGAGGGAAGAAAAAGGAAATGGGGGAGGGGGAGAGAGAAAGTGAGAGTGAGAGAAGAAAACAGAGGGAGAAAGAGTGAGAGACTAGGGAGAAAGCGAAGGAAAAGAGGGTGAAAACAAGGGAAGGGAGGAAAGATATGAAGCTGTAAGAAGCAGAGAGAGGGAGGGAAGAAAATGACATTGGGGGAAGGAAAGAGGGTGCGAGAAACAAAGACTTAAGTAGGGAGAGAAGATTGGAAAAGGAGGGAAAGGAGGGGAAAAAAAAGAGGGAGGGTGTGAAGGATGTATGGGAGGGAGGGAAGGAAGAAACAGAGAGAGAATGAGATGTAGGAGGATGTGAAAGATGTAGAAGGAGGAAAGGATGTGAGAGTGAAAATTCTGACAGAAAGAGAATGTGAGAGAGAGAGAGAGAGAGAGAGAGAGAGAGAGGTGGTAGCATCATCTCCCTCATTTATCTTCTCTCCTTTGTTTCTCCTTGTGTTTGCTGAGACAGAGCTGCCAGGCGTGTCTCCCTCCCTGTCCCCCTCGCCCTCCCCCAACCCTGCTAGTGAACAGCCTGCCTCCCCTTACTCTCACTGTGTCTGACCACCTGAATGTGTCTCGCCACTGCACCTCGCACCACCTTACTTGCCTGCATTACCTTCCTGCCTTATGATGATGATGGTGCAATCCGGACCAATGTCTGATATATCGGGAAAAAGCCAGGTTAGCAGGGGGAAGTCCGGATGTCACTTTTCTTGGAGTGGCGTGGACCCCAATTTTTCTGTTTTAGTGAGGTTTTACTGTATTTCATATTTATCATTGAGGTTGTTTACCAGTCCTACCAATTTTACAGTAACAGCTGTGTAAAAACATTTGTGATATTTCACATCTCTCCATTTTCATTCATTTTGTTTTTAAAGGCTCCAGCATCCATGCATGCATTGGCCATGGTCACCTAATGGTGGCTGTCCATGCTGCATGATCTCTGGCAGCTTCCTTATTTAGTCCCTTATCCCAGAGGTCAAACTCATCCCAGGTCCTTTTCAGTGTGCTTCTTGCAACGCTACCCCTAACATTAACACTTCTCACTTTCAGCACCCAATTATCATCCCCCATACTCTCCACATGCCCAGACCATCTCAGTCTACCTCTCCTCATCATGACACTGGCGCAGTGGTAGCGTTCTTGCTTGCCATCTGGTAGACGGGAGTTCGCGCCTCGCTCAGGTTGCGAAAAGTTTCACTGACGAAGTGGGTGGTTACTGTCCCCCTTGAGCAAGGGGATGGATGTGTGTGTGTGTGAAGGTCACAGCCTTGCCCATAGATCGGACTATATGAGCTCTCAGCTCCCTTCCAGGAGGGTAAAAGCTGATGATCACTACCATCAAGTGATCCTGACCGACCCGGTGAGTTACACTCCAGTCCCATCCTACCTCTCAACTCTTCCATCATAAACCTAGCCCCTCAGGCTTCACACTGAAGGATGCACTGCACATCCACCTAATCATTGTCATTTTTGTGCATTTGAGCCTGTGAATATCCTTTTCCATTACTGCCCAGGTCTCACTAGCATACAGCATTACACTCCTAACACTTGCTGCATACAAAGATCCCATAGCACAGCGGGAGATCCCTCTCAGTGTCAGGAGAGGCAACAGCTCCCTGAACTTTTTCCAACCACTCCTCACTCTAGCCACAGAGCTAGCTCCAGCTCCACCTCCAGCACATTACATATCTTTCAAATAACAAAACTCTTCTACACACTCAAGAGACTAGCAAGATCAATCCTTTCATGCCTGACAATCTCCACATGGTCTCCCTGACACACCGCACACATGAAATCAGCATTATCTTGCAGTCTACCACTAATACCACTACACCTCTTGTGCTTCCACTTGTCACAAACACTGCACAAGATGGAATACAGTCCTTCCTCCAATTTTGCGAGAATATGGTCGACAAAAACCCTCGCAAAATCAAAATTCACAAAATTCAAACAATTAAATATATGAAATAAAGGCAAATTGGTCAGCATCACCCCAAGGTAAGCACTTTTTCCCACTCTTTCTTTCGACTCTACCTCTTAATTTTACGGTGATAAATGAAACAAACATGAACTGATGTACTGTACAGTGATATTAATAAGAAAACATCATAGGTAAGAAACATTAAAAAAAAAAAAATGCAGTTACACTGATGTGAAGATTAAAAAAAAAATTGCATTTACACTGATGGGAAGATTGGCGTGGTGTACGGGACTGGTGGCGGGGCGAGGCTTGGCTACTGTGGCCCCGCGGGGCCTACATCATCACTGTCACTGTCGGCAAATATTTCCACATCTTGCTGTGTTTTTTCTGCCTCTCTCATGAATCCCTCGAAGTCAGAATCGTCACTGGGGTCATCAGAATCAAAAAGGTTAGGGATGCTAGGATTGCTGGCTGCTTGGGGAGGGGTGGCAGGATGGCTGGTTGATGGGGCAAGGTATTTTGGGGTTTTTATTAATTTTGTGATTAGAGACTGCTTCCTCTTGTTAACCCCGTCTCTGTGGAAGTCAGCATAAAAGCAAAGGGCCCTGTCAACATCGTGGCATACTTCCTGAGCCCTAAATTGGTCACATTCGTTGCTCACGATGGTTTTTTCAGCTGGTCTATGACGACGAGGATATTGGCTAAGTTATGCATCGTTAATTCTCGGCCGCTTTGCTTTTATGCTGACCTCCACAGAGATGGGGTTAACAAGAGGAAGCAGTGATAGTGATGACGTAGGCCCCGCGGGGCCACAAAAGCCAAGCCTCGCCCCGCCACCAGTCCCGTACGCCACGCCAGTCTTCACGTCAGTGTAAATGCATTTTTTTTTTTAAATGTTTCTTACCTATGATGTTTTCTTATTAATATTACTGTACAGCACATCAGTTCATGTTTGTTTCATTTATCATCGTAATATTAAGAGGTAGAATCAAGAGAAAGGGTGGGAAAAATTGCTTACCTTGGGGTGATGTCGACCAATTTGTAGTCAGCACTGCCTCACTCGCCACTGAACCTGATGTGTTTAAACCCCTTCCTTTTGAGGAACTGGCATAGTCACCCACTCGATGCCTTGAAAGGTTTTGTTGGAGGATTAATGGCTTTTTTAAGGCATGTGTGATAGAATATCTTTGCCTGCATCCTTATATGACACCCATCTAATGCAACCCCTTCCTTTTCCTTTCTTTGAATGTAGTGAGCAAGATATCTTTCCATTTTTATTAGCACTTCTTTGTTGTCCACCCGCATTCTACCATCAAATTGAGCACCTCCATAGTTCTTCACTGCTTGCTTGATTTGTTCACTGTTCTTTAAAATCATTCTCACTGTCGATTCACCAACATTCACCAACACCAAACTTCTGACCAATAGCAGAATTACCTTTACCTGCTTTTCTCCTTTCAATCATTTTCAGTTTGGTCTCCAAACTTATTTTCTCGTTCTTCTTACCCGTTGGCGCCATGATAACACTCGTGCAAGGTTAGACTGCTGGAATATTGCTAGGAGCACCACGAAATTGTGAGGGTCAGTGACCTTGGTTGGAAACAGGTGCAAACAAACGTGGTGGGGTGGCAGACCACTGAACCAGGAGGCTCAGTACGCCCAATGAACCATGACGTCACTACTCCTTTTGGCAAAGTAGTGCAGGAAGACGACTCTCCCACCACTCGACCTCGCAAAGTGTGTGATTGCTCGCAAAGTTCATAAATGTTAAAAAATACATGACTTTTGGAAGTACCTCGCAAAATTGGTCAATCGCAAAGTTAAAATTAGCAAAGTTGAAGGATGTACAGTGAAAGTTCGATTATCCAGGCTCAGATTATCCAGCCGTGACTGAATGGTTCATGGTAGAGTAATACATAGAATTATTCGTACGAAAGCTCCGGTTTAAATGGTTTAAACACGAAGCATCCGGTTGCTAGCGAGTGAGGCATGGGTAAACGAGCGTGAGTCTGTCCCCCCACCCACACCTGCTCACAACTCGATCACATGGATGGCAAGGTGGAGTTTGGTTAGGCAATTGATAACCTAACCTAGCCTAACCTTGCTTAACTACCTAATAATTTAACCTATCCTAACCTGGGCTCCAGTTGGAGAATTGGGAAACAAAATCCACTTCTAATTGAAATTCACTTCTTATTATGTTGAATAAGTTTCTTCCATTATACTGGAAACAGTCGTAGGTACAGCCTAAAGAACGTGATGATGATGAAAGAGGAAATCTTTCAGCAAGAGAAGGTAATTACACTAAGACCTCACTATAACGGACTAATTGGGGCTCAGGCCAGTCCGAAATATGCGATTTTCCGATAAAAGCGACATCCGGACTTACCCCTGCTACTTTTTCCAATATATCAGACATTAGTCCAGATTGCATCAGTGGTTTTCACCACCATTGCAGTATTGTACTGTGTTATACCTTCACTACATTGATCAAATAGTATAATAATACTGTACTGTGCACTGAAAAACATGTCTTTTACTTGTCTTATTGTGGTAAAAATAGCTGAAGTTGTCAGGCAGTCCGGACTGCTTTCTGGCTATATCGGACTTTTTCCGATATATAGGAGTTTAGTCTGGTAGCTCCCCGAGTCCGATAAAAGCGAATTCCGGTCTACTGAAGTCCGTTATATTGAGGTTTTACTGTATTACCAAATTCAAAGTAGAATAATACAGAAAACAAACTAGAGGAATATGAATTGAACTGGTAAAGTCTTTAGGCTGTATGGTTAGACGAAAATTTATGGGTTTCACAATTTTAGGGGACAAAATGGAACAGAAATGTTTGCTAATCGGAAAAAATTACTCTACCATCTCACGTGTTCTCTTAAGTTAGCATTCAGTTTCACATTCTTCGTTAGATATTGTGCTTCCTATTTCAGACTGGCAGAGCACATAGTTATTTCTGTCTCTTTCAGTTAAGTGTACATTATGTTCATTCTTTTGTTCGTTCTTAAGTGTGTGTGAAAGAGAGAGTATTGATGCAAACAATAATGTATTCCATTATCCCTTTCATAGTTGTCGGCCTTGAATGATGCTTTACTGTACCGATGTCAGTGACGGTGAGTTAAAAGCTATAAAAAAACTGCGAGCAATTATGGAAAAGGATCGAAGGTCACTGATATGTTTACACGACCCTACTCTACTGTCGCAAGCAGCCAGGCGGTCACTTCCTCTCAGATGTCTTCGCTGATATGTTTAAATGCTAATGTAACATGCCCCTTAATTTTGAGTAAGTTTCTTCCATTATGCTGAAAACAATAGTAGGTAAGGCTTAAGGAACATTATGATAATAAGAGAGGAAATCTTTCTGCGAGAGAAAGGTAATTTACCACCCTCAAAATTGGCAGAAAAATACAGAAAACAAACTAGAGGAATATAAATTGACTTTGCAAGGTCATTAGGCTGTATGCTTACACGAAAATTTATAGGTTTCACAATTTTAGGGGACAAAATGGAGCAAAAATGTTTACTAGTCAGGAAGAAAAAAAAAAACTTTCGTATCACGTCTTCTCGTAAGTTAGCATCCCACATTCTTTGTTCAGTTTCGTGGTTCCCAACACATTTCGGACCGACAGAGCATACAGTTATTTCTGCTCTTTACAGCTGAGTGTACATTTACTGCTCATTCTTCGTTCGTCGTTATATATATGTTTGAGAGAGTATTGATGCAGATAATTATGTATTTCCATTAACCCCTTCATAGCTGCCATCCTTGAACAATGCATTACTGCACCGGTGTCAGTGACGTTGAGTTAGGGAGATATAAAATCTATGAACAATTATGGGAAGGGAATGAAGGTCACTGGTATGGTTATACAAACCTGCTGTACCATCCCAAACAGCCAAGTGGTCACTTCATCCCAGATGTTTTTGTCAATATGTTTTAATGCTAATGTAACATGCGCCCTAATTTTATTCTTTCACAATTCATAGCAAATCAGAAGATGGGTGTAGGGACAAAAAAAATAGAAAGTGCACCAGACGAGTCTTACCATATCTGTAAGAAAAAGAAACTGATTTTAGAACTTAGAAAAAATGGTTCCAAGGCCTGCCACGGGAGCACGCAAATTTCTGAAGTCACTCACTGCCATTGAGGGGGCTAAACATACACTTTACTGTATGCAGTAAAAGCACCTTACCAAATCAGTTCATCCTGATATTCTGTTATGTTTTTCTGATTACTTCTGGGTGGCAAATAAACATTTCTTTTTAAATCTGTTTCCCCATTGTTTTTAGCTGTTCTGCTGGTGTGACAACTCTTGTTGTTAGTTAACGTAATGGCGGAAGGTACTGTTCTGATCTCATTGTTTAACCAAACCTGGCCTAACTTAGCTTAACTGCACCTAATAATTTAACCTAACTTAATCTCCAGTTTGGAAGTTGGGAAATGAAATCCTCACTTGAATATGTTGAGTTTCTTCCATTGGCTGGAAACAGTCGTAGGTACAGTCGCGTTCATGTGTCCCGATACACAGGTGTTGTCTATTGCAGTGCTCACTGCTTTTGGAATATGGAACTTTTGTGCTTATTGCCTGATACACTGAACATAATTTGGTTGGTTAGCAAGTGAAATAGTTCAACATCCTACCAAAGGTGGACACAACAGCAGACAAGACAACTACATGTGTATCAGGACTACGCGACTGTACAGCTTCAGGAATGTGACGATAATAACAGGGAGGAAATTTTTCAGCAAGATAAAAAAATTTACCAAACTGAAACTAGAAAAATACAGAAACAAGCAGGATGCATATGCAAAGATTTGGTAAGGTCTCTCTGCTACGTTAAGTGTACATTTACCGGTAAATAAATCAGTCTAACAGTACTTGTTTTTTGTTCCCGCCGGATTAATCGTGATTTCGGACTATTCAGTCACCCCTTCACACCATATAGCCCAGATAATCAGGCTATCTCTGCACTTCCATGCCCTTGTGGCAGATTGCACATGGCTACTTTCCCTCTTCTTTGACAGTACTGCTACCAGCCCAAGAGACCATCACTTTTGTTTTATATGCATTTACTCTTAAGCCCTTGTGCTCCATACTATCTCTCCACTTCCTAAATCTTTCCTCCACCTCCCTTTCATTTTCTGCAATCAACACCAAATCATCGGCATACAACATCTCCCACGGGAGTCCGTTTCTGAAGTCACGTGAGAGGGCTTCAGGTACCATGATAAACAACAACGGGCTCAAGACTGACCCCTAATGCACACCAACATTCAAGGAAAACTCATCACTCAGATCTCCAATCACCCTTACCTGGGTGCGTGCACCCACATGCTGTACATAGCCGTAACCATCCTAATTAGCCACTCCTCGATTCCAAGCTTTCTCATTCCCCACTTCACCACCCCACTAGGGACTCTGTCAGAAGCCATCTCCAAATCAGCAAAGTGCAGATCCTTTTTCTTTCCAGTATATTTTTCCTGGAGCTGTCAAACAGTGAATACAGTATGGCATCAGTGGTCCCTTTGCCTGGCATTAACCCAAACTGCATCTCATCAATGTTCACTCTTTCTTTAATCATACCTTCTAGAACACTCTCCTTTACTTTCATTTTTTGGTCCAAAAGCTTGATCCCTCAATAATTTCCTGTTTCCAGTGCATCACTCTTCCCCTTGTACACATTTACAATTACACTCTTCAGCCAGTCATGTGGGACAACACACTGATATATAACTGTATTTATAAAGTCACTGACCATCCCCAGTCTTATATCTCCTGAGGCTTTCATCATTTCATTAGTCGACCCAGACACGCCTGCTGCCTTCTCCACCTGCATGCCCCCCTTTCCCCTGCTCACAGTAGTAGTATCGATCAAAGGCCAGGGGCCAAAAACTGAATCTGTTGGCTCCAAACCTTCCCCGTCCCAGTCAAACTCTCCATTCAACAACTGGTTGTAATGCTCTCTCCATGCATCTTTAATATCCCCACTGTTCACCACTACCTTTCCTTCATCATTCTTCACACCCTGCTCACCTATGTTATCGCCTCCCCCCCCCCCTTTTTTTTTTTCTTTTCAGGACTGCTTGTAAAGTAAGTTGTTCTTACATTGGTGATTTGTTCCAAATGCCACAGCATTTTCCATGCGTCTGGCAGTGAAAATTAGGAATAACTGGCAGATTAGCCCCTTAACCTCAGGGTTGACGGAGGCAGTTCTTGCCCGTACTGCGGGGGTAATTCGCGCTCCGGCTCACTTTTTAAAAATATTTGTCCAAGAGTATTATAATTACATATGCATATGGTACATACCTTTAGCTTTCTCATGGGATGTTTTTTTAGCACTCAGTTTTTTGTCCTAGAGTATTATAATTACATATGCTTATGGCACATACCTTTAGCTTTCTCATGGGATGTTTTTTTAGCACTCTTCGACTACCTTATGACTTGTGGAGACTTCTGAAGTTGGGTTACGAAGTCTCCAATTTACACTTCCTGACAGCCCGTAATATGAATACCAATGCTGGATATTATCACTAGAAACACTAATCAACTATTTACCAGTAGGTTTGATCCATTGCCACCGACCGTCACGAGAGTGACGACCCGCAGTTAAGTGGTTAGATTGATAAGTAGCTGTGCAAATTAGTAGTCAAGTTTTAAGCATATTGTGCACCTAAAAAAAACCTGGACCTCAAAAGAGGTGACATATATTGGCGACTTTCTGTATATAAGGTGCCCTTAAATATCGCGGGAAATACATGCGTGAGCATAGTATCATCATCATCATCCTAACCTTACTTCCCATTCAGAAGGGTGATGGGTAGAATCCAAACGTAGGTGTTGGGAAGCATAATAGTAGAACTGTCAATACACTATAGTATGTCAGCATTTTTTAAAGGACTGTTTTTACTGAAAGTTTAGATTTGGAGTGTGTTCAGGCAAAATGCCATTTTAAATTAAACAACTTTGAAGTGAGACAAGCTTTAGGTTGTAGAGTGATGAGAAATAAAAAGCACAAAAAGTGCTCATTTCAGATTTCAAACAGCTTTCCAGTGAACCATTAGCAACTTCAGGTGAAAAACAGTTGTTAATTTATATACTGCACCTGAATATTGTCATGTGCCAAACATGTTTTTGTGTTATTGCAGTAAGTTACCAGTACTGGGCTTTAACCCGCCCAGTCCCACCGACATACAATGCACGTCACCACTTTTTTTCACGCTCAGACCCACCGACGTGCATCGTACGTCAGTCAATTGCAAGGCCCGTTGTTTGCACATTCTTCAACATTCGTGGGTGATTTTTGGTAGGCATATGTTGGAGACCTTCCTCTACCTGCTGTCAAGTGGGGATACTGCCTGGCCCCACTTGACCCCCCTTCCCCCTCCTCCCCCCCACACTCGGCACTTCACCTGTTAGCAGTAACCTGGCCAGTAAAGACATGTTGCCCCACGGTCTCCCAATGACGACATTCATGGTGAAAGTGATTCCTGAAGTGGAGGACAAAGAAATAAAGAAGCTAGAGGGAGAAACGAACAGAAGTGATGAGGTGGTAATTTCGTAAAGGAGGTACCATATGCTGGTGTTTTTGGTGAGTGAACAGTGCTTATATTGCCTATATAAGTGTGTGAAAACCAATATAGTCTTGTACTACATATAAATTCATACCAAATAAATAAATAGATATGTAATTTAAAGTGGCTTGAGTTAGTTAACCCACCCATAGTTCGTTTTCTTTGAAGCCACCTACCCTGAGAGAGAACGAAAGGTAAGGCTGACTGACACCTGTAGCAACATTTATAAGCTCAGGAGGGGATTTCTCTATGAATTTTTGGTGTTTCTCACCAAAAGTGGAGGTTTGAGCCAAAAAAAAAAAATTGAAAATCGGCCGGGTTCTGAGGGTGTGTTGGGTAAAAAATTGGTTAGGACTGGGTAGGTTAAAGTATTATCTGGTTCATGTGGCCTATTGCCTGTAGCTACCGTATGCAGTTTATTTGTTAAGGTACCCAAATACAGTAAACCCTTCATAAGCCGAACTATATGGGGCTCTACCCTGGTTCGAATTACCGATTTCTCCGGCTTACCGAATTTGCACTCCCCAAAATTGCTAAATTACCGAATTTTCACCCCCCAAAATTGCTAAATTACCGAATTTTCACCCCCCAAAATTGCTAAGACAATACCTATTACTTGTCCTTTCAACACTAAATTAAAGAAGCATATATAAATAAATAAGTTATGACAAAAAACAATTTAGTGCATTTAATATACATATAACCCCTTCAGTGCTGGGTGTATTTTCATTTTATTCTTGTTGCCACCAGATAATTTTATCAGTGTAGGTTGGATCTGTGGAAGTGCACGGGGTTGGTACATCCTTCGTTAGCCCCTTCAGTATGTGAGTCCAGTCCTGAGTGCCATAAAATCGGCTGGAGGAAGCGTAAATAAAGTAGAAATAGACGTCACAGTACTGAAGTGGTTAATTGGTAGAAAATCATTCGCAGAGGCAGTACAGACCATCTGTAGCGTGTGTTGGAGATGGATTTTCACCCCCCCAAATTGCAATAACAATACTTATTACTTGTCTTCTTAACACTAAAGTAAAGGAGCATATACAGTGTATAAGTTAATAAAGAAAGACAAAAAAGAAAGAATTCAGTGCACATAATTTGCCTTTCATCAAAGGCAGTAGATCGTCGGCAGTTTGTTTTGTTTTGGATGTTTTGTGTTGGAGACAGAGGTGGTGGAGGTGGTTCAGTTCACACTTGAACATAAATTCTAAAAAGTACCCAGTATTTATTTCACTCTATATTAAGAGCTAAACTTAAATGTAATCACTGTAATAGACTGCAGTGTAACACCTTTCGTCAGAGGCAGTAGATTCTTCGGCAGTTTGTTTTGTTTTGGAGACAGAGGTGGTGAACATGGTTGAGTTCACACTTTGTAAATTCTAAACAGTACCCAATATTTATTTCACTCTATATTAAGAACTAAACTTAAATGTAATCACTGTAATAGACTGCAATGTAACACTTTCAGTAATAATAGTACTGAACTTTAATCATGATCACTACACTAAGTTATATGCGCACTTTTTTTTTTTTTTTAAGCTTCATTCCTTTATGACTAGAGGTGCCAGTATCACTTCTTTTAAGCTTTGAACCTTCCATGGGAAGGCAGAAGGCAAAAGGAGAGCACTGCTCAGCACTAGATGACAGTAAGAATGACGTAACTACCGTCTGCAAAAGCAAGCAGCAGACTGGCGCCACTCGTCCGCCTGGTGCCATTTCTCCCCCTACTTTCGCATTTCGGCCTACTTTCATACGTGGTCTCGGCCTGAGTTCGGCTAACTGAAGATTTCGGCTGCTAAAAGTTCGGCTTATGCAAGGTTTACTGTATTTGTGATGCAGTTTTATGATAGTGTTTCACTCTTGCTTGTTACAGTAGTTATGCATTTGAGGATTGACCATCCTTTTGGAAAGGAAAGAAAGATCCATGCATCAATCTATCCATCATCTAATCCTGTGTTGCCTCATGAGGAGCATAGGAGCCTGGGGCAAGGCATTTTGGTCCTGATATTTAAGATGAGAGTGACCAGCCTTACTCATCCCTGAGTGGCATTACATGAGCAATAAACCCCAACCATCCCTTGGATATAAACCTTCACTGGCTCAATCCAATTGGAGAGCCTTAGTTACCCACTAAACCACCAGGTGCCATAATTTGGTTATATGGTTACCACCCAGCATAGTAAATGGTTTCCTGGTGTACAGGAAACCATTTGGCTTGTCACTCGGTGTAAAGTCACCCGCAGGCAGAAGGAAGAGGAAAGAAAGACTGAAGAGGGAGTGTTAAGTCACCCATAGACAGAATGATGAGGGAAGAATGAAGGAAAGAAAGACAGAAGAAGATGGAAGTAAAGAAGGATGGAGGAGAGGAAAGGGCAGACACCCAAGAGCAGCACTACATTGAGTGAGTGGATGGTGAGCACCCCCACCTACCACCAAGAAAGATCAATTCATAAGAGTAATTAATATGATGTTAAAGTTACTGGTCGACTGTTTTGCTACGTAGTATTGTAGCGTATCCTTTCATGTTATGAAGATCATAAATACATGTGAGGACTTTGTGACAGGTGTAGTCAAACCATTGAGTATGTGAGTGACTTAATATGAAGTTGTGTTTTTTAGATTTATTAGAGTGGCAGCAAATGCCAAATCAGTACTTACTAAGTAAACAAAAAAGTGGCAGCCAGTGCCAAGTCAGTACTTGTGAAGTAAACAAAATTTTTTAACTTCCTTTAGGAACATGAGAAGAAAACTGGTGTTGACCGAAGTCTGCTAAAAGTGCCAGTCCACATTGATCACAGGAACCCTACACGCTTTGAGGTGGAGGACCTTAAGAAGCTTATTGTGAAGGTCAGTGTTGTTACATTAGATATTACAAAGTGTACAGTCACCTCAAGAAGTGATGGCAGAGTTTCAGATTGCTTCGGTGACTCTGCATCTCCATACGTTCAGTGAAAACCTAGTGAATAGAAAGTAAAAATTCTATGCCTTCATGATGTCTCGTCACATAAAATATATATTTTATTATGCTAAGAATCATGTAAAATGAATAAACTGGGGCAGCGGTATATTAGAAGTTAACATTTAGATGCATTTCCGGTTTTGAATGAATGTGTAATGCATTACACATTACTTCACATGAGTGGTATGCAGCATAACTCAGTGTTCCTGATGTATTTGCTTCCCAGGATTTCAAATACCTATGATCTAGTTTCAAAGACCAGTTAAAGAAAATTCTTGTGACTGCTATACACTACCCTGTTATCAAATGCAGTGGCTATGATATAGCAACATGGGTGCCACAACAATGAAATTATTCTTAGTAATGATCCCCTACCTGCAGTAGCTGCATGACCATTCTGCTCTTTAAACTTTGTCTTCCCCTCACATATAATAATTATAATAATAGTAGTTACTTTATCCCCAATTGGTGCTAAATTATTTTCAGTTTAAGCAGTTGTGACAGATTTCACCCATTTATCTTACACTAGGCAATAATGAGGACCAAAACATGAGTACTGTAGCAGTGCAAAAGCACTTACATTTTGCTCTATCTTTGAATCCGTAATATCTTTCTTTTTAAATAAATTGCTCTCCTGCGTAACTGAAAATGCTGATTTGGAAGTTCTTAACTCAGTGATTTGTTTATGAGCCTCTGCATTTTATTACTTTTGCCGGTCATTTGTGCTCTGAGGATACTAGGCTATGATATATTGGTATTCTCCAAAAGCTCCAACTCTCTCCAGGTTTTTGAGGTTCTTTCTTTTTATTTTATTCACTGATAGTTCTCTGGCGTATGTTAAATCTTCCAGAGATTTTTCTTAATGGAAAACTGGCCAAACTCAGTATAATAGCTGCATATCTTTGAGTAAAAGTTGTCTCCATTTGTGCTTGTTGATCAAACCTTTTAAAAGAGCCTACTAACTTCACACCACTCCCTGCTTTCTGTCGTCGTCCATGAAGAAAGCAGAATCAGAAATAAATGGCTTCAGATTATCCCCTGGTGTTGTAATGGGAATTGTTTGATAAATGATAATGAACCCTTTTAAGTGTTTAATGAAGCTTTTTTCTTTTCAGTCTTACACTACCATGGTCCTTCTATTGTATCGAGTCACTTTAGGTGTGGTTCCCGCAAGACTCTGACCGCTAGCGATGCTGCCATATCTAGTCCGGGGAAGCCAACATTTTCTTTTTTAATTTCTTTCCTTTCATAGAATGCTAAGATGGTTCTGAGTACTGTACATATTTGTCAGAGTCACTGAAATTCGTCACAGCTGGAGGGCGACTTTTTGTCGGTGAAGAGAATGCAGGCTGTTTTGGAAAATCATGTTTGCTACAAGCTTTTTATAATTTGCAGTAGATTCGCATCACTGTCCTTTCGCTCACGTTGGTGGCTTTGGCTGTTCGTTCATCTGCTTTTGAAGGATCTATTAATCGTCCTCTGTTTGCCTTTTCTTCTAAGAAATATTTATTCACATTGTAAATAATTTCTTTTGCTTGGCTGTGGAGGACACAAGAGCAAGCTGAAGGAGATTTGTACATGGTGAAGTATTGCTAATAAGTGACCCGGGTCACGAGGTCAGGCCACAGGACTTGCCAGCATCGCAAAAACAACATTGCCAAGGATTATGAAATTTATACAAAGTCACTGTTTTCATCCTCAAAAAGAGAATCACTCATAATAACTATACAGCTTCTTTGTAGAAATGAATCTATACAGAATATTTAAAATACATTTACAAGTAATTAATAGCTAAAATATGAGACTTGTTATTTATAATTACAGATTTGGCATTTACACATTTTTTACTCTCATTAGCCGACCGCACCCAAAGTGACTTGATTGAATGGAAACACTATAAAAAAATATTGCTTGTTGCCATACTGGGTTTGAACTCTGCAAATTATTCCTGCCTGTCCCTGAGTGATAGTTTTAAAATTTCAGTTAGTTCTGTTTAGGATTTCCTGTAATCGTAAGTAACGAACTGCTTCCTACGATTTTGAAATACTGTATACTGGTATACTAGCATTTACTTATTGTTTTCTGTAACAGTTTTACATATCAGGTTTCACCCTGTACAGATATAAGGAAGAGTATGTGCATTATCACTGACCAAAATCTTCTGGATACTCTTCCGTCACTTCTTAGGCTGACTGTACAATATCTTTAATAGTGTACTGTACAGGAGAATCTTTGCTTGGTCAGTTCATGAGGCCTGAAAATATCTCATTAACCCTTTAACTCCTATATACAAGTACAGTAATCCCATACATAAAGAATGTTTTTCACGACAATTTATGTGTATGGCGCTGAAGAGCCAGAATGTGTTGGCACATCATGGTTGGAGCAGTTGCAGCCTCCTCCAGGGAGTCAGACCTCATATTTCCCTGCTCCTCGCCATGAGAAGGATCCTTGTCTGAACCTGGTTAAGTATTGCCTATCACAAGGGAGCACCAGTTCCTTATATGATGTTTGTACCAGGTGGTCTCCGACTTACGATTGGGTTACATTCCAATAAACCCATTATAAGTGGAATACAGTATATCATAAGTCAGAAATGCATTAAATTCACCTAGCCAACCGAACAGCCTAGCCTAGCCAAGCCTGCCTTCAATGTGCATAGAACACTTACTTTAGCCTACAGTTGGGCAAAATCATTAACACAAACCCTCCACCATCCATCATCCAATCCTATGTTGCCCCATGAGGAGCATAGGAGCCCAGGGCTAGACAAGGTGACCGGCCTCACTCATCCCTGGGTGGCATTATGTGAGCAATAAACCCCAACTACCCCTTGGATATCCCACACCAAGCTCTCTTCCTCCCATCATCCCCGGACATCACCTTCTGTTCCCCAAACCTCGCCCTCACACCTTCCTGGAGAGTGGTCAGAGCCCTTGGCTCTGACCACCTCCTGATCATCATCACTTCCAAAACCAGAATCACCCCAGCTGGCCACAGACACACTTACACTAATTATAAGAGAGCCAACTTGGAGGCCTTCACAGCTGAAACAGAACAACACTTTGAAACATTAAACAGTACATCCATCACAAACATCAACACTGCTGTGCACACTTTCAATACAATTATACAAAATGCAGACAAAAGACACATCCCCAGAGGCAACAGAAAAAGACACAACCCCAATTTCACACCAGAAATTCAAGGCCTCATCAGACAACGGGACACACTACGACACTCCCAAACACCACATACGCATGACACCATACAACAAATACAAGAACTCAACACTCAAATAAACAATAAAATATCAGAACAGCAAACACTAAATTGGAATAAGTATCTCCAAACACTTGATCACAAAACAAACACCAGCAAACTCTATAGAACGCTAAACAGCATCACAGTCTCCAACAGCAACACTACACAGTCACGTGCTGCCATCACAACAACAGACACCATTCCTTCAAACAAACAACAAGTAAACACTCTCATCAATCACTTTTCACATGTTGGCCATCTAAACCCTCATCGTGACGACCGACGTATCATCCGACGTAAGAGACAGTTCCCCACAGACCCAGACTTCGCACCTTTCACTTACAACCAGACGAAGCACATCATCACCAACCTCAAACTCTTATCTGCCTGTGGACCAGACAACATATGCAACATACACCTTAAACATATTGGACCACAAGGCATACAAGCACTCACCAACATATCAGACTACAGCTACCCACACAACATAATGCCCAACATCTGGAAGCATGGCATTTATCATCACTATCCCCAAACCCAACAAAGACCCCACATTACCTTCCTCACACCGCCCCATCACACTCCTCTGCACCCCCTCCAAAGTCACTGAAAGACTGGTTCTACAACTAGTTACACCTCACACTCCCCTAGCCCCATCACAACATGGTTTTAGGCCACTACACTCCACAAACACTCTTCTTACAGACCTCACACAGAGAGTTTTTGATGGCATGAATTCAGCTAGGCCACCACATAGAACACTCTTTGTCACACTAGACATTAGCAAAGCTTTTGATTCCATCCCCCGGCACAACCTCACAAACAAAATATTCAACACAAACATGCACAATAACACAAAGAGATGGCTAGCAAACTACTTAGTAGGAGGGAGATATGCACATGTAATTTTTGCTGGTCAGTCCTCGAACATCAGAAACTTCACAAATGGTGTCCTCCAAGGATCTGTCTTGTCTCCTACACTCTTAAACCTATACATGCATGACATACCTACACCCCACACACAACAAATACACATAGCTTCCTATGCAGATGACATAACACTTACATGCACGCACCAAAATGCAAACACAGCCACACAAATCCTCCAACCTTACCTCAACACACTACATGAATGGTTCGCCACAAACAGACTCAAAATAGTCCCAGCCAAATCTACAGTGACCCTTCTCACAAACCGGACAGCAGAACACATCACAATCCACACCTCACCGTAAACAACACTCCCCTACCACACACACGTACACCCAAAATCCTTGGTGTAACATACAATACATCAATGTCATTTAAACAACACATCACAAACATCAAAAATAAATTAACACCTAGACTCAATGCCTTGAAGTCACTTGCCCATACAACATTTGGACACAACAAAGAAACCACCACCACAGTATACAAACAATATTCAGTGATGAATTATGCAAGCCCTGCTTGGGCTCCTAACCTCGCTAAAACATTACACTACAACACTCTTCAGACCATACAAAACAAGGGCTTAAAAATAATCACAGGCTGCACAGTTACTGCACCTACAGACCACCTACACCAAGAAACCAAAGTCCTCAGAGTCAAGGATTATCTAGACATGAGAGGCACCCAAACTCTTGCTGCAGCCTCCACAAACCCACAACATCCACTACACTACATGGCAGCACATCACACACACCAAGGAACATCAAAACAACACCCAGCACACGATATCATACACAAATACTATCATCTCTTCCCCCCTGCCTGCCTCAGACCAGCGTCCAGAAGCATGTTCATACTCAAATCACTCGCCGTTCCATTCAGTCACTCAAAGACAACACACAGTTGCATGCACAGCCTCCTGATATCCATCCTTCTGAATCCTATCTCCCCCATGAGGACAGGGTCCACCTGGGCAGGCTGAGTTGTGGGCATCATCCCACCCTCTTGAGTTATCAGAAGAGGCTGGATGACTCTGTCGCTGACGCCTGTCCAAGATGCAGCACAGCACCCTATACTATTAAGCACATCATGGAAGACTGCATTGCACACAATCACCCACGCCAACAACACAACATGCACTCCTTGAGAGCTCTGTGGGAAAGCCCGGTCTCTGCCATGGCCTTCCTTAGGGACTCGGGGCTGTTTGGCCAGACTGCCTAGGGAACTACTACTACTACTACCCCTTGGATATAAACCTTCACTGGTTCACTGTGATTGGAGTGCCTTAATTACCCACTAAACCACCAGGTCCCATAATTTGGTTATATGGTCCATATTTTATATTATAATGTTGAGTATCTCATGTAATATATTGAAAACTGTACTGTACCGAGATCGTCGATTGTGAAAGTCCATATTCACATCTGATGGCCAGTACGGGCTTGCTGCCCTAATCCTAGGCAGCTTTCTTGAGTTTTATCTCAAGAGGAGTTGCCTTCCTCCTCTCTCTTCTCCCCAGTAGCAGAAGAGATTGATGGGCATTTTGTAGACATGATGGATGCACAAAACATAATGTAGGTACAGGGGGTATAAAAAAAAAATGCTGGCAACACAGAACACTATGGAGTATCAGTTGTTTTCACTAGGGACTGCGTGGTAGACGGGATCTGCGGCATGCTGTCACTGGCCATTATCAAGAGGGAGTATCATACTGCATATTGCTAGCCTGGGAAAAGATCAAAATAAAAAATTCAAAGGATGGTTTCTACCATCGTTGAAATCATGAGTTGGCCATCCGTAACTCAGGGACTGTCTCTGTTGTATTGTACCTGTAGAATGGCTGCACATGTGAGGTTGACTAATCAACTCAGCCAGACAGACTGGGATTAAGCTGCAGCAGTGGCGGCTTGTGGGTATATTCCAAAGCCTTCATTTTCTTTTCATTGTTGCTGGATAATTGAGACTTCAAGAACTGGTTGGAAGTTTAAATAAACAACCAGAGGGTTAAAATAAAAAGTACATAAACCAACATAATCTATCAATCTGTCTATCTATCTGTGTATCTGTCATTCTGTCATCCAGTCTGTAATTACCTGGGGTCTAGGCTACTTAGTTACAATCCCAGTATTTAACCCTTTGGCCGTTTTCTCGGTCATTCCCCTGGACACGGCCTAAATTCCTAAAAAATGAAAGTGCTAATTATAACTTTGTTGCTGCTTTTCTAATAGGAAATGATGGTGGTGTTACCATTATTTAATGTGATAATGGTCAAAAATGCATCTTTCTTCAAGAAAACTGCGATTTTCTGAGAAACAAGACGAAAATAATTCATTTTTGCTATTGTCTAATTTTGTAGTGATGATGAGATTATTTACTTCAAGCAAGGTTTTTCACTTCTATATATACTGTATACTAGACACATGTACACTTGTCACATAAAAGAAATCCAAATCTCGTATGTGTACATGAAAATGGTCTTTTTTTTTTTAGAAAAAATGTGAAAATAATTAATTTTTGCTATTCTCTAAGTTTGCAGTGATGATGAGATTATTTTCATTTTTATATATACACTAGACACATGTGCTCTGTTGCCACAGAAAAGAAAAGAAAACTTAATATATTTGTACAAAAACTGTAGTTGCCTGACTTGTCAAGGAGAATAATTAGTAGGGCGACCACAGTTGCCTAATGCAGCCAAAGGGTTAAGGTGAGGGTGATGGGCCGCTCATCCCTGAGCAGCATTGCGCAGGGTATTTCTACAAAGCATGTTGGCATTTGATGGACAAATTCTTTAGGTATGATGAAATGTCCAGTTCTTAGTAGTGTAGTTAATTTATGCTTAAAATGTTCAGGTAGTTGTGGTAAAATCGGAGTGTTGGAGCTGTAGGCTTCCATTTTGGTCAATGATTATTGTTTAATGTGAACTTACTGGACAGTTGTAGAGGGTCAGGGGTTTGTGGGTAGGGTTGGGATAAATAAGATCCATTACAATTTCAGTGATCCAGTTCATTATTTTTCCTAGAAGTTTAGTCAAGTCCAGTCCTGGTAAGTACAATTATATTAACCAAGATAAGTTTATAGAGGCAAAATATGCTTCTGGTAACCCAGTGTGGTTCCAACTCCAGAAGGAGAGAGGTGGCATAAAGAGGAATGTAAGCAACAGGGTGACTCAATGGTTTGATACGTTTGGTACTTGTATGTTTTCAGAGGATGTTCTGCTTTAAGTCTGAGTCCCATGGCAGCTACTGAGTTTGTGGGGTAGGTGCCCACAAGGTCAGGCATGGATTGGGGGAAGGGGGGGGTTCATGAAGAGCATATGTGGGCAGACCATTGAGTAAAAAGAGCATTGTCTTTCTTCAGCTAGTGTTCAGGACTGTATGCTATTTATTGCACTTGCCTTTGTTATTTTACTGCTTTGATTAAAAAATTAGTTGTGCATTTTGATTCTTTAGCTGGATTATGGTAATTCTGCACTGAATGAGGCTCCCTACCCCCTTTCCAGAGTACTGGATCCTACCCTACAAGTTGATATCAGTCTGCAACAATCAAATAGCATCTCTTGCACCACATCACTATCTAGTACCATTATCTTATATTTCATCTTGATTGCCTTGTATCAGTCTTACCCTTCTAACCTATACTGTACCACTTCTGTATGTTTATACCCTTTATCTGCCCTATCTTCTTCCTGATCTACACCATACCAATGTGTACTACCATTGTTTTCTGTTTCTAAGTCAGTCTGTGTTTCACTGTCTGTCTTTTGTGTCCTGCTCTTCTCATTACTGTGTAGGGATAATTATTATCTCATAATAGGAAAGCTATATTGCAGGATAGTTGTAATGCTTTTGAAGGGATTTATATAAATTGGTTTCTCCGGCTGACTCGCCTCTATACCACTTCCAAATTCCTACAAGGATCCTACTTTATTGGCCAACAAAGATAGTGAACTTAGCTCAACTTCAGAATGGTGACAGGAAGCAGATGACGATGGGACTGGAGGGGCTTGTGTCAAGGTAATACAGCAAGGCTGCATCCAAGGTGTTATCTTGTTCAGAGCTTGCCTATAAGTGGCCAAGACACACAAGTTTCCTCCATCTTTGGTTTGAGTTGCCAGTTAGTGTTTACTTGATTTTACATGATTTAGTAATACTACAGTTTACAGGTATACCCTAAGATACAATACCCCTAGATGCGATAACCTGGCTACGCTGCCTAATGATGGCCGAACCCCAGTTTAACAATGTGTTTTTATTCTTTTTTTTACTGATTTTGATGATATTTTTAGACTTAAATTTTGTGTTTAGGTTGATGTATAAACAGTTTTTAGATTTGGGTTAGTGTGTTTTAGTCATAGGTGGGATGAACATTGTCATTTTGGGGGTATAGTTTACTAAGCTTATTTTTTCCCAGACATGTTTGACGATTATCAGATATTATTTTTTGGTTTAGATGAGTTATAAACTTCTTTTCAGCTTAGTTTAGCTTATTTTAAAGCTGTCCGTGGGTTTAGGTTAGCTAGAAACTTGTTTCTGGACTCATTTGGGTGGGTTTACGTTAGCTAGAAACTTGTTTTTGAACTCATATGAGGGGGTTTAGGAATTGGTTGGGGGGGGAAACCCAAGGCTCAAAAACGCATCCCTATACTTTACATGTTAAATCTACCCTGAGGTACGATACCCCGCCTAGCTGTGGGTTTTTACTTAACCAGTTGCATCGTTAAACTGGGATATACCTGTTTTTACTTCATTTAACTAACAACAGTAGTGTAACTTCTTGCATTTGAATTATTTTTGTATGAAAACTGAAGCCAATTCGTATGTTAATATTGGACCACTATCCATTTTCTCATTGGAAAGATCTATGTCACCAGCTGCCAGTTCCTAAATTTTAATGCAGGATAAATTAAGTCCCATACTTTACTAATAGTTATTACCAACATTGTAACAAAATACATTTACTTCAGTAGTCGGGGCTGTTAGGCTAGACTGCTTTGGGAAGAACTACTACCACAACTACGATTTCAGTAGTGTACCCAAGTAACTTTTGTGGATATTAACTTTAAAAGGTACACACTTCTTTTATTTTTACTTTTGCATAAGTACAGTATGATTTTCAAATGCTTTTATTCCAATACATTTGAAAATAAACAAAATGTTCCCGATACATTAAGTAATGTAGTTTGACTCTGTGACCGCCGGCCAATGACAGCATGTAACAGTGCAAACGTGGTTGGTGACCAGTCATAGTCAGCTCTTATGTCTGGACCAGTCACATGTGTTCTTTACATTTTTTTCCTTACCTGCCACCATGCTTCCTTCCAGCAGTATAACAACCATCACCTGTCTCTCGCATCATGATCGTCATTTTGATCTTTATTCCTCTCTAAGGGTGAAGTGAGGTAGGGTCCATAAAACGAGAAAAGAGAATAATAATATAGAGGGAGAATTGATTCACAGCATCTTCATCGAAATAGGCCACACACACATTCATTTGCCGTGTAAGCTCCTGGAATCCTGATTCTGCATCACAGGCATGATGTTTTTTTTTTTTTTTTCAAGAAGTAATTCACATAACCCATCAGACAAGGTCAAGCTGACAACTCGCTTACTCTCATCACTTTCATTTACCTTGACTTCATACCTTGCTTTCTCACATCCTGATTTACCATATCAATCCACCATCCTCTTGGTCTAACATGCTTCTTTCTGCCTTCAGACTTACTCACACATACCTGTTTCATCACCCTGCTTATATCTTTTCTCAACCTGCCATACCATCAGAGCACATACTCTTTAGCACTACTGTCAAGACATCCCAACCCCACATCATTCACTAATCACACTGTATAATTTATCAACTTCATCAGGTCTGTTCATAAAGTATCTGACCATAGGCACTAAAAAAATAAATAGCTAACCTGTTGAGCTCAGACATTGCTCCCCCTCAATGTAGGCCTCTTCTGATTTGACACACGTAGTCCAGTGTTCTTTCTACTGCCTAAAACTTTTTCAGAGGTATCTCCTGTAGGTGCTTCTTGACATTTGTCATGATCTCTTCTCCCATCTCAAATCTGGAACTCTTCGGCAGAGTTTGAGCTTGGGGAATAACGAAAAGTTGCACGGAGCCATATCTGGTGAATAGCAAGCCTGCCTGACATGTGGGATGTTGTGCTTGGCCAAAAATTCGTGAATTAGAGAAGAATGGGCTGGGACATTGTCATGGTGCAGCTTCCAACTTGCCGCTTTCCAAAGATCTGATCTCTTCTGCCGAACTGTCATGAAGACGATGGATAATGTCAAGGTAGTAAGGTTTGTTGACAGTCTGACCCTCTGGTGTGTATTCGTGATGCACAACTCCATGGTAGTAAAAAAAAACTGTCAACATGTGAGTGCCTTGGTTTCTGCGTTGTACCTGTATACCCTTGTTTCATCTCTAATGATAACAGTCTTCAGAATGTCTGGATCGTGATTTGCACACTCCAACATGTCTTGAGCAACGTTTATCTGAGAGAAGAGATCATGACGAATGTGACGAAGCACCTCCAAGAGATACCAAAAACTGACTTTGAAAAATGTTTCAGGTAATGGAAAGAATGCTGGGTTATCATCATCATCTTCGTTTTTTGTCCTTCTGTTCCCATATTCAAACTGGGGTTGGACGTGCGATGGCTTTTCTCCACTGCTTCCTATCCTGGATTAAATCTTCAATACCCAGTCTTTCCAAATCTTGCGTTACAAAACTTTTCCAGGTCTTCTTAGGTCTTCCTGGTGGTCGACATCTCACCACTTCCAGTTTCTCTGCTATTCTCACACAGCTCCCTTCCTCACTCCTCCTCACGTGACCAAATCATCTAAGCCACTTCTGCCTCAAGATGATATCGAGATCCTTCATCCCACATCTTCTGGCTACCTCCTCACTCAAAACTCTGTCCTCCCATCTCACTCTTGCCATGTATCTTAACATTCTACAATCAGTACTCCTCAGAACATTCATCAGTCTATCTGTCAAAGCCCATGTTTCAGCACCTTATATCAATACTGGTCTAATGCAGGCCTCATATATTTTACTTCTGTGTCTTAGTGGTGTGTGTTTGTTGACCAGTAAGCTAGCTATTTCCTTCCACTTTAACCATGCTGATGCCACTCTTGTTCTGACTGATCTCTCCACTCCTGCTTCGCAGTCCAATATATCTCCTAGATAGCAGAACTGCTGCACTTCCTGTAGTGTGCTCCCATTCACCTCTAGCGGATCCTCTGCTTCATCTCCCTCCGCCTCTCTTTTTATGTAGGCTGGGCAGTGGAAATTTTGCACTCCTCTCAAATTCTGCAGACCTGAACACCTTCTATGGCACCACTTATTACACTCCGTGCACAACACTGAGTTCACTCCTGTTCCTCTGCCACAACATCCACATGGCCATTTTCCTGACTGAATTCTTTCTACTGGTTTCTTGCCTGTCACCATTACCTTTGTCTTATCCATATTTATTTTCATTCCCCTCTTCTCCATTTCATTTTTCCATCTATTAAACATTTCCACCACTTCTTCCTTAGTCTCCGCTGTCAGCACTAGGTCATCAGCATACAGCAATTCCCGTGGGCCTTTCCCCCTACATTCCCATGTTGCCTCCTCCATTACTATGTTAAACAGCAATGGACTGAGTGCTGACCCTTGATGTACCCCAACTCCTATTCCAAAATTTCCTGATGTTCCTGCTATTGTCTTGACTTTTGATCTTGTATCAATATAGAGAGACATGACAGCTGCAATGAGTCTCTCAGGCACATTCTGCCTTCTCAAGGCCCACTCTATAACTCTCCTTGGTACTCTATCAAAAGCTTTTTTCAAGTCCACAAACGCATGGTACAAGCATTTCCTTCACTGTTGAAACTTTTCCAGCAACTGTCTCATGATGAATATTGCATCTATTGTGGATTTACCTGAGGAAAATCCAAACTGTTGGTTATCTATCTTCACTATCTGCTTCAGTCTTCCTTCCAGCACCTTTTCGAATATTCAAGAGATACTGAAAACTGACTTTGAAAAATGTTTCAGATAATGGAAAGAATGCTGGGTTATGGGCAAGAGATACTGAAAACTGACTTTGTAAAATGTTTCAGGTAATGGAAAGAATGCTAGGTTGTGTGTGTCAAGTCAGAAGGGACCTGCTTTGAGGGGGATTAGTGTCCAAGCTCAACAGGTTAGCATTTATTTTTGTAGAGCCTAAGGTTGGACACTTTCTGAACAGACCTAGTATGCTTCTCAATAACCCCATTTCCTCTGCTTTTACTTGTAATGTTTCATGCTCCTGCAACACTGAAATCTCACACCCATATGTTAATGTGGGCACTCAAGCATCTTTGTGTAATGATCTTCCAGCCTCCACACTCAGACCTCTGTTTAGTATCAAGACCCTCAGAGCACCAGCCATTTCTTCCTTGTGCTGCTCTACTTTCCACTTTCTTTGTGCATTTACCTCGCCCATTATTTCGCCAAGAAAAAAATAAACTATCTTCCCAATTCAGGTCTTTCTTCATTCACCAGCACATCACACTGGGAATCAGCTTCTTTAGCAGATATAACTTTTCTCCTGTCAGTGGTAATTATCAAAGCACAGCACTCACAGACCTCAGCAAAACTGCAACAGTCCGGAAACCTTGTATTTATTATCAACAGGCAACACTCGTCTGCATATTTTATATTTGATTTATTGCATCATTTACTATTTCTTACCCTTCTCTCTCTCTCTCTATCATGAATCATCATCATCATCAACATCATTATCGATATCATCAGGAGATCATCATCATCAGCCATTGCCAGTCCACTGCTTAACAAAGGCCTCCCCAACATTTTCCATGAATTCCTTGACTGAGCCAATCTCTGCCATGTTTTGCCTGCAAACTTCTCTAT